>NW_004624801.1:957443-983589 GCF_000247695.1 Heterocephalus glaber
GGTATTGATGATCTTCTGGATCTCTGCAGGATCTGTTTTGATTTCACCCTTTTCATTCCTAATTGCATGGATTTGAGTCTTTTCTTTCCTTTTTTGATAAGTTGCTTGTCAATTTTATTTAATCTTTCAAAGAACCAAATTTTTGATTCATTGATTCTCTGTATTGTTTTCTTAGTCTTCTCTGCACTAATTTCTACTCTGATCTTTATAATTTCCTCCCTTGTATTAACTTTAGGCTTGACTTGCTCTTCTTTTACAAAAAGCTTGATATTCAACATTAGGTTGTTTCTTTAAGTTTGCTCTGTCTTACTGATAAAAATCAGTGTAGCAATATTTGAAGATGGATTATAGTTGTTAATTGTGATATAATGTTGATAATCAGGAAATTGGAAATGTATTTTAGGTATCATCTAATTTAGAATTATGAGTTAATATATACAAGGCACATTGCCAGGCATGTTTAGGAGTAGAATATCATCATCATCATCATCATCATCATCATCATCATCATCATCATCATCATCATCATCATCATGTGAATTACAGGAGAAGACATGTAAGTTGAACTTACATTTATTTTAAGTTTTTTTGTGGTCACTGAAACTTGCAGAGGGGCAGGGATTTAGCTCAGTGGTACTGAACCTGCCTGGCAAGTGCAGGGTGCTGAATTCAATTCCCAGGACAAAAAAAAAAAGAAAAGAAACTTGCTGAGCTATAGTCCATACATTCACTTATTGGTGTATTTGCCTAATTTCAATTAATTCATTGAACAAACATTTGTAAGCGTGAAGCTGGATATTGGCTACATACAAAGATAACCAAATTCAATCTCCACTCTCTAGGAGCTTACAGTCTTGGGGGGATGAGATATTATTCAAATGATGACTACTCAAGTGATATAAATGAATATATGCCTACTACTCTGGTGAGTGCAATCAGGATAATACAGTGATGTGGAGTCAGGTGCACAAGTGTCTATGAGGAAAGATGCTTAGGCTGTATGCTACTAATGAAACAAGAGCTGGGAAGACAAGGGAAGTACTGAGTAGGCAGGAAATAGCACACCTTCAGCTTCTGAGCCTGGAGGTCACAGGAATGGGTCAGGCTGCACAAAGGCTAGTGGCACAGGGTGCGGGAGCGTGTCCTGGGAGTTGGTCATCTTCGCCAACCGTGAGCACCTGGTCAAAACATTGTAAATGTGCTATTCCACTTATCCTTAGAGACTTAGAGAATCCTGTGAAATAAATACTGACCTGATTTTACAGATGAGGATACTTAGGTTTAGACAGGTTAATAAATTCACATAAGATTTCCTCACAGTTTGTAACTGGCAGAGCTGTGATCTAAATTAAGAATCTATTTCTAGAGATGAGGTCTGTAGCCTCACTGGAGAGAAGTAGTTGATAGTTTAGTCTATCAATGAGAATACATTGAAGAATTTTAACATCTTAACAAGAAATTGACAAAATCTGATTTGATTTTTAAAAATAAGAAATAATTCTGTCTGTACTCTGTAGCACTGGTATCTGAATTAATCTGGGCAAGAGTGAGATGTAAAAATTAATTATAAGTGATTGATAATTTTGTGGAGAGAATAATTGGCATCATACAGTAAAAGGGACACAAGTGAATACACATATCTTGATTCACCTATAAATTACCTATTGATTTTTATGAATGTCTGCACCAAGACATTTAATTTACATGTTGATTAGTTAAAACTCTTTTGATTGATAATGACTTGACTTGATAATAGTGGATAATACAAACTATATCTCTAAAGCTTGATAGATAAATTACAGATTTTTCCAAAGACAAGTGATGTTAAATCATGTTTCTCCTGAAATGCTGGGAATCAAACCCTGGGCCTCAATATTAGACAAGCACTCTAGCATTAAGCTACGTGTGCAGCCCTTCCTGGATTTTTATCCTGTTAATAGTGCTGCTATCTGCAATGGTCTAGTTTGGATATCCACTTTCTATACATGTTTTATGCCTCACTGAAATGGGATAAAATTACATGCATAAAAATTACTACCGAGATAAGGTACCTGTGTTATCTAAATGGCAATTTGGAAAACAACTAGAAGTAATTATTGATTAGCTATCCTTGTTAAGTAGATGATGAGAGAGAAGCTCACACCTATTAAAGAGACTTGACTAATCCTCTGTGCTGGAAATGATGGAACCAGCATTCCAATTCAGGTACCTGAACTCAGATGTGTGCTGCTCAAGGACAAGTGGGCTCAAGATCCAACTATCCAATCAAAACTGATGAATATCATTTTGCAAGTACATCTTGAACATGCTAAGCATTGTAATTCATGTTTTAAAATACTCATTTCTTCTTTAAGACAGCAGCTTTGATCATCAGACTCAGAAATATTGATACTTAGCTCAAAATTGAAGATTAAAGATGTTTCTAAAATAGAAGAGATTTCCATAGGTTATGGCTTGTATCTTGATGTCCCTGGAAGCCTCACTCAGTCACAGGTGGGAAGTTTTGAAGGCAACTGGATTAAGATGTGTGAATCTGAGTTAAGTGTGTAATGATAGGATTAATTGGGATTAATTGGGATTAAGGGTGTGGGTAATGGAAGCCCTACCTTGGGTGTGGGTGGCAGCAATCAATAGGCTTGGAGTCTGAGTGAAAGATAAAAGGAGAGACGGAAAGTGGGCTGGCTGTTGCTGCAGCTGCTCCCTACCTTCTGCCTGCCCTGCCATGCCATGAACTGTCTCTTCTGTGATGCCCTTTTCCATGCCTCCCTGCTTTGGAGCCAGCTGACTATGGATTGAAACCCCTACAAACTGTGAGCCAAATAAACCTTTCCTCCTGTATCTGTGGGTGTTGAATATTTTGTCTCAGCAATGATAAAAGTAACTAAGACACCATAATTAATCCAATTATCCTTAGACCAGATTCTGCAAGTGTGTGTGTGTATTTGTTTGTTTTAGCACGTGGTCTGTCTGTAAGAGTAGCCACTGATTTTCCTATAATACATTCTCAAGACACTTTAAATTACTCTCAGGAAAATTATCTACAATAAATAACATTTGAGCTAGTAGTTTCCAAAGTGAAACAAACCAAACAAAAACCTTTCAAATCTTTGAAACTCTGCTCTTGAAGGAAATACCTAGAAAAAACATCTTTGGCATTTTCTATACTCTTTTTGTTCAGGAAACGACTTAAATTTTACAAGATTTATTCCATATATCTGAAACAGAATACTGTTTGTTTCATGAGATTTCTTTGAAGGATATTTATTTTCAAGACATTTCTCACCACTTGTACGTAAAATAAAATATAGGAGAGTTTCATACTGGAGACATTTTGTTCTGCCTGTCCCCAGCCCAGGAATTCTGAATTAAATGATTCAGGAAGAATTGTTCCTCTTTACATTTATAAAATACAAACTCTGCTTAGGCATTTTTGAGGACTACAGAGACTGATTGCACATTTCCTAAACTTGCTATGAATTTAAAATGCTCAAAATTTTTCTTCATAAATGTTGTTAGACTATTTCTCCTCATCCTAAACAAAAAAAAAAGAAGAGAAAGAAGCTATTTTACTGTTACAAAAAGGCTTCGAATTCACAATCTCTAATATTTTACATTTGTCAAGTATGCTATTAATTAAAGTTAAAAACAAAATAATTAATACATACCTTGTATTTCATCAGAATTTTTAAGACCATTGTACATATTGGGGAACGTTCATGGACTCACACTAAGGTACAAACTATATGGTCAGAACCTGGAAGTAAAGTGTAAATGATATGGAATTTCAAACATGTAATGATTGTATATTTGGAAACATGTGGCAACTAATTTCAAAAAGGGGTTGAAACAGTGATCTTCCCTGTATCTCCAAGATTGGCCTGGTAACTCCCACATGGGCTCTGCATTTATCCAACAGGATGACGGCATCATTACAAGCAGAAACTTGAAAAGTGCTTACACAGTGGGGCCCAGGAGCCCCATGACCACTACCAGGTAAGGAGTTCTTGCTAAGCGGCTGAAGGCTGACAGTCACATGTCCTTGTCACCTTAGCTGGCCTTAAGCCAATCAAGTGCCACCCAGGCCTCTGAGATCCTCCAGCCCCAGCCAAAGAGACAAAGAAATAGAAATAGCAAATAAACATATGAAAAAATTTTCAACCTCACTGATCATTTGAGAAATGCAGATGAAAGCAACACTGAAACACAATTTCACTCCAGAAAGAATGGCTATTATCAAGAAATCAACCAATAACAGATGCCGGCGGGGCTATAAGGGAGAAAGGAACCCTACTTCATTGTTGGTGGGAGTGCAGACAGGTGGAAATCAGTATAGAGACTGTGGAAATCAGTATAGAGACATCTCAAAGAACTAGGGCTAGAGGTCCCATTTGACCCTGCTATTCCCCTGCTCTGTATGTTCCCAAAAGAATTAAAAGCATCATACTAGTGCAATATATATACATCCATGTTTATAGCAGCACAGTTTGTAATGGCTAAATCTTGGAAACAGCCCAAAAGCCCATCAATTGGTGACTGGATAAAGAAGATTTTTTTTTAATAAAATGGAGTGCTACTCAGCCATAATGAAAGATAAACTTGAGACATTTATAGCTAAATGGTTGCACCTTGAGGCCATAGTCTTAAGTGATATAAATAAATAAGACACACGTGTAAATATCAAATTGTTTCTCTAGTGTGAGAAACTCAAAGTGTAAATGAGGACCAAAATGTATAATAGATATTATGAAATAGGAAGAAAAAGTGCAAAGGGGAAGGGGAACTAGGAAAGGTGGGCAGGGGAAAGGAAAGAAGGAAAAAAATTGAAAGTAAGAAGGAAAAAACGGAAACAAAGCTTATGTATATAAGGTGGGGTGGAGGGGTTGAAGGGAGGTCAGGGGAAAGGGAAAAAATAAGAATCAAGATATATCACATACAAGTATAAATTCTCAATGACAAATATGATCATAAGGTATACCTAAAATGTAACAATAAACTCAATAAAAAATAGCTGCAAGACTTAAAAAACAAAAACAAAGTACCCCTACTTGAAAAGCTCCCCAAATGCCTATGTACTTATGAAAATTGAGAATTATGCTCATAAGTGACTAAATTTTAGGGTAGTTTATTATAGAACAAAAACTACTAAATTATCCATAGGTATTTGATACATTTGATTAAAATAGTACCAAAGCTGAAATTCCTAAAATTCACTATGCTAAAATTTAGCTTTCATCAGAAAGCAGCAAAGAAGTGCTAGTGGGAAGACTGTTTGAGCTAGAAGCTAGATTCAGGCTCTGTTGTTTGCTGGTCCAGTAATCATCTATGAGTCATGGGACAAATTCTCCACCTATCTGCACCTCAGTATCCTTCACAGCTTTCTCTAATAAAATCACTCCAGGGCTTTGTTCCTTCTGGTCCACATTCAGCCTCAGTTTTTCCCACTTAGCACTAATTATGATATGATTTATCTTTTACATATGCCCATTATACTGGCTTCTATTTCTTAAGTTCAATTCTTTAGTTTTCCCTGATTTCCAGACTAATATATTGGAAATTTTGCTACTTGCTTAGTACTTCCTATGGGCATTCCAAACTTTAAAGGAAGTACAAAGGAAAAAAGAAAACAAAAGAAAGAAAATAAGCATGAAAACAATAGATGGTGATCTCATAGCAGAGAGGGAGGGAGATCTTTTCTTGCCTTCATTCTTAGTTTTCTTTATTTTTATATTCTTTTTATCAGTTGCTGACAACTCTGTTTTCTAGGCAATGAATAATAGAAACATGACGATCATGTTTCTTGCATAGCTGTCTTTTGGTGTTTAAGTTCAGTTATCAAGACTTCCTAATTCATCTTTTACATAGCTCTCAAATTCATGCATATATTCTGGCCCTGATATCCTTGTCTTTTTTTATATCCTTATATTTTACCTCCAAAATTTCAAAAATATCGCAGGTGGATTCCCTAACAACAGTTCTGTGTTCTCTTTGAAATCAGTGTCAAACGGGCTATCTATCCAATAATCGCTCCACCATGCAACAATGGCCCTGGGAGTGCACTCTTCTGTCAGTAGTACCATACTTCCTGCAAGCACAAATCCAAGTTACAGACATTTCACAAAAGATCTCAATGAGTTGGTGCTCTTATTAGGGCTTTACATTTTCTTTCAGTTTCTTTTCTTTTCACTTCCACTTTGCTTATGAAGAAGAAGGATGAGTATGAGTCCAGTGTACCAAGGTTTAGCCAATCATACAGTCACCACCAAAGTAGTGAAGTAGAGATAGAAGGGAGAAGACATGCTTGGGTTAGTCTCCCATTTTTCCCTATAGGCCAAACTAAATTAGGGGCCAGGAAGTCTGATGAAGAACACAGGCATCCTGGAGTACTGGACTGTAAAATCCCAAGCAATAAGATACTGAATTTCCCAAGTTATTATTCCTAGGGACTCTGCTTTTTCAACATTTCAAACTTATAAATCAATATTTTCTTATGTGCACTTGTGACCTCTATTGTTTCAGAGATTGTTTTCCTGACTCTTTTTACTTCCTCAAAGTTTTCATGAGCCACACACCAAGACACTTCTTTTCTTGCTTATTTTAGGCATTAGTTTCTCATCAACTGTGGTCTGCACCAAATCACAATTTCCATGAAAGATGAGAAGTACAAAGCCTTTCAAAAATCACTGGATGATATACTGACAGAAGTGCCACCTTATGTTTCATTATTAATCAAATCCATTTGCATGTCATTACTATTCTTTAAACTCTTATATAACTGGTTTTAATACTGGCTTTTGAGGGTTGTGAATTCCATACAATCCTATTGGCCGTAAGTTTCTGGGAAGAATCTAAAAATGTGCACATTGCTATAGCTTGTGATGTGAGCAAACAATCTCACAGCCTTCAAATCCTTCATGAAATTAAATATTATCTTAAGAAATCCTAATTAAATTAATCTTCAACTCCATCTTCACTTTCATTTCTGTGACTTCATTCTAGCTTGGCCCGCATATGACCTGGAGCACATTGGCTTCGCATTAGATGAAATGTTACTAAAGCTTCAAAAAATAGTCTTTTAATTACCTTCTAAACTCTATAAAGAAAATTCACTTTTCAGTGTGACATCACTCTATGATTGTTTTAGCACACAGATTTTATTCCCTTGTGGTATGAATTTATTTTAGTCCTTACAGAGAACTGAGAAGATGTTGAAATATTAAGGTAGGCCATCTCTGTACATTTCTACTCATATAACCCCAAACAGTTCAGTGTTTCCTGAACATGTTGAAATTTATTAATTGTGTATTTATTTTCATTGTTCCTCACAAAGGACATCAAAGATAACACTATGGATTGTCATAGTAATAAATATTTTTGAGGGAGCAAAGCTTATTTTAGAGATGCAATCCTAGGGGATCATGTTTAAGTCACAGAAATGCCACCGTGGCAGTTTTACAGTAACATGAAGAGATAGTTACACAAACTCTGTATCTACCATATAGTTCAGTCACAAAATAATACTCTATTTTTTTTCCTGAAGATTAAATATGGCTCAAAATGGGATTGTAGTCAGCCATTGTCGAAATGACAATATTAAAAATTTTAACTACCACTCTCCAAAATTTCTTCCATCTGTAAAGTTAGGAGCCTCACCAGTTTACTTCACTGTTGATTAACAGTTCAATCCATGTACATTGGTCAGAAGCTACATTTTTGTCATTTGTTTTCACTAATAGAAAACTAGTTGTGTTAGTCCATTTTCTATTGCTATAACAAAATGCCCGAGGTTTGGAAATGTGTAAAGAAAAGAAGTTTACATATTTAGTTCCTAGTTCTACAGCATGAAACTGGCTTCAGCTTGGCTCTTGTGACAAACTCTTTGTCAACGGCATCACGGTGGTTGAAGTATGTGCAGAAAACATCTCAGGAAACCAGAAAGCAACAGCAGCCAGTCTTACTTTTTATCACAATTTACTCTCTCAAGGACTAACTCACTCCATAACAGAAACGCTGTCTTCTAAGCAAGATGCTGTCAATGACCTAAATAAATCATGGTAAGCCTTACATTTTGAAACTTCTAACATCTCATAGTACTGCTACATTAAGGACCAAGCTTCTAATACATGAAACTTGAGAGGACATACTCAAACCATAAACACAATGTAGCACGATAAGGTATAAACTAAATTCTTTAAAGGAAGAAGAAAACAGAATGATTTTTACATATGATATATGAACTAAAGTATAAAATGTTGAACATTAAAATAAATTTGACTTATTCAACAATGCATATAATATTTTAAGCACTGGAAATTCCATACAAATGGAATATTTTCATTCTGTTTAAATTATTTCAAAATTATGAAACAAATCACTTAGTTTATTTCCTGTAAAAGATAGTCAATTATTATAAGATTGGAAGTACAGATGCATTTATTCTGGCTACATTAGCCTGAAATGTCTTGTCAGAAACTGGTCTTTGAGCTGTGCTTTGAGCATGTCTAGGATGCTGCTCACTTAGCAGTCAGGATACAATAATCCCACCTTGGAAAAAATAAGTTAAAAACAGACAAAAAATTGAGTAATGAGTTGTTTAACATATCCAGGAATGAGAGCCACAAAATAGAAGAGAGTGCTACATTAGCAAGTGGAATATATTTAATTTTAGATTGGATTTGTGCTTTAAAAGCATAATTCATACGGAACATTAAAAGGATGGAAGTGGAAAGGCTAGTTGCATTAGAACACCAAGAAATACCCCCAAAATCTAAGTCACTGTCTGTTATAGTTTGTGTTTAGATGTCTCCCTAAAGCCTCATGTGGATGAGGTAGAACTTTCTTTTCAGAGTAGTTGAATCTGGAATGTGTGACACTGGGATTCAGGGCCTGTGAGTACTAAACCACTACATATGACTGATTAGTTTGGCACCGCCCTAATCTCAGTAGTCTGAATAAGATAAAAGGGGCAGAAAGATGCTGTTAAACTCTTACTACCTTTGTGTGCACCATATTGTTTCTCCTCTGTGATGCTTATTTGCCATCCCAGATTCGGAGCCAGCCAATCATGGACTGAAATGTCTACAAACTGTAAGTCCCATAACCCCCTTCCCTTTTCAATTTGGGAGTCGGGTATTTTGTCTCAGCAATGAGAGAAAAGTAACTAACACACTGTCACCAACTTCTTTTCTTGTGTTATGGTTCAGATCTAGATGTCCTTCAAATCTTCATGCACTCATAGGTAGGGCTTTTGAAGGATGACTAAATCATGGGGATGTTCTAGCTAAATTCGATGTTAGGAAGTGGGGTCCGCTCAGAAGAGACACATCACTGTGCTGTGACCTGGAAGAGTGTGTCTCCTTCACCAACCAGTCACTTCTCCTTTCCCTCCACAGGACATGAATAGCTTTCCCTTGCCAGGCCCTTTCACCATGTACTTCCTGCCTTGGAGGCAGCAGACTATGTGCTGAAAATGTAAGTCAAAGTAGACTTTTGCTCCTTTAAGTTGGTGGTGTTGGGTATTGTGTCTCAGAAATGAGGAAAGTTACTAAGACAGTGTGCCTTATCAATATCATTTTAAAAGAAAAAAAAAGAAGAAATAAGCACACAACAATATACTTCTAAAATATACTTATTTATTTCATAACTTACATTTTCACATTTCCTCCATAGATGATGTATACACATATATGACCAAACACATATATAATTAGAAATAAGGTGGGGTAACTTTCATGTTAAGTCCTGTTCTTTTTGTGTTCCCTCCAAATCATTTTTAACATTTCCTACTTTCTTTGGTTGTCACTTGTCTGAGAAATAATAGGAGAAGCAATGAGGGATATAAATAAGACAGGGAAAGCAGTTGATGCAGAGATGTTGCCATGTTATAGCTGCATATCACAGACAAGTGATAGATTGAATAGAATAGTCTGAAAGAGATGGGTAAATAAGTCAAAGTAGCAAACTAACTATAAGAGAGACCACAGTAAGGAAGCAGAGTTAAGTACAGAGAAAGAGCACTAATTGGCATTGTTAGAATAAAATTTTTTAGAACCCTGGAAATTAAACAGAGGTTCACAGCATTCTCAGTGTTCAAAAAAAAAAATAGCAAATGATTTTCAATAAGAAAGAGGAGACTGGTAACCTTTTAGATTGCCAGTATTTGCTAGTTCAAAAGACCATCATTTGTAGCATTTGTAGCATTGTAGCTTCCTCAGTTGATTTCTTAGGAAGCTACAGGCACCATCATGAGTTTTCTATTAGCCATATTTTTCCTCAATGTTATGTATTTTTCTTCTCAATTTGTAATCATTTTCTTCTTTTTTCTATTGCATACCTTAAATACGGCTATTTCCTTTATCCTCTTCCTTTATCACTTTGTAGTATCTGTTTAGTATTCTATCCAGTCCTAAGGACTCAATTACCATCAAGGTGCTAGCAACTCCCAATTAGGTGCAATTCCCTCAGACTTAACTCTGTGAATACCAAAGCATACACTTTGGGAGTTTTAACACATTATGAGTCTGGCTTTCCTGACTCTCAGGACATACCAAATGTCCATCCAAGCTCCTTTACTTCATGGTTTTAGTTCTTTTCACAGGTGACTGACTCTAGAAAATATTTAATAATTTCTAATGACACTCATTATTCTTTTTATTAATACTTTTTTCTTTTTTTTTTTTGGTACCGGGGATCGAACTCTGGTCCTTGTACTTGCGCAGTAGGCGGCGAAACCATTGAGCTAAATCCCCGGCCCAATACATATGTTTTTGATGTTGCATTACCATATGATTAACTTGAACAAGTATATCCTTGACTCTCCCAGAGTAATTTTCGGAAACGTTTTATTAACATCGAACTAGAAGCAAAGGAAAAATATCCCTCTGCTTATTGATTTGGTTCTAAAGGTAAGTAGCTCAAATGGTTAGAGGATCCAATTTAAGTGAGTAGAATTTCAACACTGACAGCTTTAAGTTTGTCCAATTTACTGCAAATATTGGGAAAGGTAAATGGATGAAAGGTCAGAAGAATCAGAAAGCAATGCTCTCCCGTCATAGAGAGCAATCATCCACCCTTGGAAATATTTCCCCATCAACATCTGCGAAATCATCCATGCTGCCAGGGAACCTTCGTGATTGTGGTGAGACTGCATTTAAAGTGAAATTCTTCTGAGTAGCTCAAGAGCAGACAAGAAGGGACTTTAGGAATCTAAAGCACAGGAACCCTTTTCCCTGAAGAAGGTGCTGTATTTAAACATTTATTAAATCAAATGTGATACTTGTGTATTACCTCTTAGTGTGTGCATATGTACTTAGTATTATCGATCTGCCTGTGATCTTATACATATATAAATCCTATCTATATACCGTATATGTTTTGCTTCTTAAAATGCATACTTGTATCATATTCCGAGCAGTCTTCATGCCTATCTTTTTTAATTTTTGGAAGTGATGGGAAGCAAACCCAAGGCCTTGTGCATTCTAGGCAAGTGCTACATCACCTGTCCTGTCCTCTTTTGTTCTTTTTCTTAGCTAAATGCCCTGGATAGAACCCACAATATATTATTGAATCAAAGTGGTGAGAATAGACATTCATGTCTTGTTCAGGGGAAGTTTTTCAGTTTTTGACAATTATGTATGACAGATAGTTGTTTTTCATAGAGACCTTTCATTCAGTTCATGAAGATTCTTTCTATATTTGGTTTCTTAAATGTTGTTATTATGAAAAGGTGTTAGAATTTGTCACCTGCTCCTTTTATTGATATTATCATCTGGATATTGTCCTATGTTTTAGCAATTATTGTTTATTGCCTTGATTTGCTTTTGTAAGTTGACCTGAACTTACATTTTAGGATACCTTATAGTTGATTATAGTACATAATGTATTATATATAAATCATATATATATTATAGTATATTAACATATATATTATATAATCATTCCATATTGCTTGCTAGTTTTTAAAAGGAATTTTGTGTCAATATTCATAAAGATTTTTTTGATGCTTTAAATTTTTAAGGTTTTATAAAAATTTGGATCCACATTGAATAATATATTCAATATATATTACATATATGAATATATGTATACATACATATAATTGTATATACACATCTAATACTGCCATTGAAAGGGACATGAACAGATTTTAAGTATAGAAAATAGGACCAAAATGTACCTATTTGTTTTATTTTCAGAACTATGAATTTTTCCAGTGGTCAACATAGTGCAAATATGCTTACGGTGTAAATTACTTTATGACCAACTACACATATTTTATATGTTACCTCATCTCCTTAGCATCCCACTCCCCTCAATTCGCTTGTTTTGGACTCTTATTACCACCAAGAGGATGAATTATATCATCTTGTATCTATCGCTATACTTTTTCTAATTGCCTTGTTAAGAAATCCTATTTAGGTTTGCCAACTTTTCTGCAAAGTTTACATTTAGCAAATACATAGGTTTTAGAAACATTTCTTATTTTTAGCTCAAGAAAGTCAGATAATTGCATATTTGCTGTAGATCCCCTTTCCAGCTAGTTGGAGTTATTTGGCCTCTGCCTAGTTTTGATTATAATTCTCCCAACATTTCTTCAGTCACTTTCTAGTCCAAGAACTTGGGACTCTTTAATTAAGAAGACTTTTCTCATGTGTTCCAATTAATGACACCTCATAATATAAAAAATATATACAATTGGGAATTCATAGGCATAAAACTGAAAAAAATATTTTTCTTATTATTCATTTTAATCTTCATTTCAAATTCTCATTTAACCCTCTAATATAATAATATTTTTATGCACAAAGCCAGTTAATTTTAGGTTTTTCTCTCTAAGAATGCATAATTCCAGAAGAGGGGAGGATTTGGTAGTATCAGGCTATACCAAATAAATCTTTATACATTTCTGCGGGTGATTGGAGAATCACCGCTTCCAGACATCATCGCTCCTCTGCGCTGTCTTCTGCTTAGACTGCTGTCCTCAGCTTTATCATTCAGGCTCTGTACTACCCTGAAACTGCACATGCTACCTTTCCAAGTCTAGGAAGCCTCTCTAGGTAACTTCTCTTATCATGGGAATCGCAGGGTGATGTCCCACGCAAACCTAGGACTGTATAACTGGTACAAATAAACCTAAAAAGTTGCAGCTTCTTGAACATGTTAGATTCCCATACTTACCCAGAGGCTCTGACATGTCTTATTCCTTCAGAGCTAACTCCTGGGTTAGGAGGAAGAATCACCCATTCCTGGTGATTTCCACAACAGAGCTTCCCCTGTGTACACTGAGCTATTGTCAGAAATCCCCTCACTCCTTCCTGAGAACACACTATCAAAATGATCTTATGAAGCCAGAGCAATAAAGAAACACAGCCACCACTGCCTTCAAAACATGACTTCCACTGACCTCTTTTTTTAAAGGCTTTATTAAGATATAATTCACATAACCATGAAATTAAAAAAAATCAACCACTAGGGTGAATTACTAAACAACACTGCATTATGTATATCTCAAAACAGAAGGAAGGATTTGAATATACTCATAATATAGACAAGATACAATTTAAGGTAATGGATATGCTGATTACTCTGAGTTGATCATTGTCCAAAACATCATGGGATCTCATAAATATGTGCAAATATTGTATCTGTCAAAAATAATAAAGTTGGTATTTCAGTGATTCTCAGTGTATTCACAGAGCTGTGAAACCTTCACCAAAATTAGTAGTCACTACTCACTGTTTTTTCCTAGTTTCCTCTCACTCCCTCAATCCCCCACACACCCGGGCAGCCAAAGGGAACCATCACGCTTTCAGTGTACTGTATTGCCTGTGTATTCTGTACACTCATATAGATTGAATCACGCAAATGTATTCGTCCGTGATTGGCTTCTATCACTAAGCCTACTATTTTCAATGTTGAATCATATTTTTATCAGTAGCTCAATCTTTTCATGTCTAAAAAATATTCAATTCGACATGTACATCATATTGTATGCATCTATACTTCCGCTGGTATGTCTTTAGTCTTTTTTTTCACTTTTTGGCTCTTACAAATAATACCTCTATAAATACTTGCCTAGAAGTTTTTGTGTGGGTCTATTAATCTTCATTTGTCCTGGCTCTATATTGAGAAAAATAATTGCTTGATAATATGGTAAATCTATGTTTAACACGCTCTCATATTTTTTTACATCAGCTGATTATATATATTAACCAAAATTAAGGAATGAAATTATTACTTTCATTTCAATTTTATTTTTTGTCATTCAGGCAAAGTTCTCTTGGTTCCTTGTGGAAGCTAATGTATTCAAAGGTATAACTTTAATACTCAGAAATGGAGATTTAATATTTTTCCTCTATTTTTAAATTTATAGTTTAATAAGCATACTCTGAGAGTAGTAATGTGAGAATATCTTCAAGAAAGACCACAGTGTGCCAAATAGTGAGGACTTAAAAAGATGGAAAGGCCTACTAACTGAATGGACTTCCAAGACATTTTAGAATGGAAATTTGTGAATCATGGAGACTATGCCAGCATTTTATTTTTTCTTTCTATCAATATCAGGCCTCGGTCCGTAACATAAATTGTGTGGAAATGTTTCCAAAATTCTCCATGTCAGTTATTTCCATGTCCTAAGCATCTGCCATATGTTTGGTGCCACATTAATAAAAGGAAAAACAAGGATGAGTAAGATGAAGGATGTATTTTCCATTAATGTCCAGCTCAGAAGTGGAGACAGATATCACTCTTTTCTAAAATCATCTTATTGTTTGGAGCCTTCTAATGCATTCTCACCTGATTTTTTCAGGCCAATATAAAGACAAGTAAAATAAATAATTAACAAAAATCATGCACCACAGTATTTCCAAAACATTTAACTCTATCTTTTCATCTTCTAAAATGTCATCTATTCATCACAATTTCTTATATCTATTATTTTATGAATTCCCTGAGAATAAAAATCATATTGTATTCATATCCTATTGTTTTCCTTTACCTCTTATTTTTAACTCTTATTACAACTACAATTAATTTTTTATTATGTGATCAGTTTTGATATCTGGCTTTCTTGGCAAAAAACAAATTCCGTGAACTTGAGATGGTCTTATTTATCATGGACTCTCCAGTAATATGAATATAATATATAAATTATGGTTATGTATGTCAGTCTCTAACAGAATCTATTGAGGAGATAATATTTGTCTGGCCCCAAGCTAATTGTTAGATAGATTTTTAATAAAGGAATGAAGGGTTAGGATTTCCAGTCACGATTTATTTTTTTCCTGAAGTGTGTAGACAGGTAGGTGATAAATGAGATCTGAATATGTGTTGGTGTAGATTTGCTCCTTGTGCTGCTGAGATAATGATCCTATGGTGTGTTTTGACTTAGGTCTAAAGCCTGAGATCATGGCTAGGTCTGTTTATACTCAATGTTTGCTGCTAACTTGTTTCCTTTTTTTTCTTTTCTGCCTCTGTCAGATTATTTTGCCTTACTAGAATAGCCATTAAAAAGCATCTTGAGTTCGAAATAAGAATAGGGTTTACTCTGCCTCGCAAGTGCAAGGACCTGAGTTCGATCCCCAGCACCAAAAAAAAAAAAAAAAGAATAGGATTTACTAATGTGTATGCCTATTGAGTCAAACTATATTTGACTCTTCTCTCAATCAGTTGTATGAGTTAAAAAATTCCCAGTCCCTCATCTTCATATTAACATGGGAGTAATAGTATCGATTGCACTGGATTTTTTAAAATAGTGTGCTCAGCATAAATGAATCAGTAATAATGATAAGTGACTTAGATTTATGATTATTGCAACTTAATGCATTAAATTAGAAAACTAATCATTGACATATCATGGGCATGGCACTACTTCAATGGGCATCAGAACATAAAGATTCAATAGGAGGAGAATAGTGTTTGTAAATTGCTTTTGTGTTTCCTTACATCTTTGTTCATGGTGCCAAGCCCATTTCTGTAAGGCAAAACCATCAGTCCCAGGTTTCAGTGAAAGATTATTCACTCTGGGAGCTCAATTCCTGCATTATTCATGGCATTCTGCACACAGCTAGATTTATGTGTCAGGAAAAACATACAAATGGAATCCGATTTACTTGCACTAGTTCCTGGACCATTTGATTTATGTTTGAGTAAATAAAGACATATGTCTTCATAGGTATTGCCTTCATTTCTCTATAAAAATGGAAGTGCAGTGCTTCAACTTCTTTTCTTGGCAGGCATACACTTTTGAAGTTTTGCAAGCAGTACAATTTCAAATTGTGCATTCTCAATTTTCATTTGTGTTCATTATGCCTTTGTATTCATCACATTCAGGGTAGAGATAATGGAACATCTACAGCTTTGGATCATTGTAAAAAGGTCCAGAAATTCCTACCTTACATATCAATTATAGAAACAACTTAAATAGGGAGTGCAAATATATAAACTTATCCAAAGTTTCACTGAACTACCAATTGTTTTCGCTACTAATTTCTTCCAAATTACTCAGCCAGTAATACATTTAACATTACCAATAGATCTTCCTAAATAGAGTCCTAAACTGGCTGAGTACTTTAATCTGGCCTTGATCCATTGTTTTTATTGTGCATGAAAATTTCAAACATGAATAAAAATAGATACGTAGTAATTTTCTTGCAGTCTAATTTTCTTTTTTTGGTACCAGGGATCAAACTCAGGACCTTGTGCTTGCAAGGCAGGCAGCAGAAACACTGAGCTCAATCCCAGGCCCCTAGCTTGAAGTCTAATTTTTTTTTTTTTTTTTTTGGTACCAGGGATCGAACTCGGGTCCTTGCACTTGTGCAGCAGACCGCAAAACCACTGAGCTAAATCCCCCTCCCTTGAAATCTAATTTTTAATAGAATTAAAAGCAATGCCCTTGGATATGCTAAAGTATTAAAAAAAATCATCACTTTTCAAAAAATGTAAAAATCAAAGATACAAAAGAAGACTGAGAAACTCTCATACACCAAAGCAGATCAAAGAGACATGACAAGAAAATGTGATGGTCTGTTCTCAATTGGAACCTGGTTAAAAAGAAGGTTATTAATGAAAACAGTGATGACATCTGAATCAAGTCTGAGGGGTAGTTCATTGACTATACTGGTGTTGGTTTTTTAGTAGTGAAAAATATCCAATGGCAACGTGAAATGATAACATTAAGAGAAATGAACTAGGTGAAGAGCAGTTAATGGGGTTGTTTCTACTACCTTTGCAACTTTTGTGTAAATTCAGAATTATTTCAAAATAAAAATTTGCTAACAAACAAGAATAATAAGACTTTCAAAGTGAAATGCAAACAACAAATACTGCTTTTGTTTGGTAGACACATTTTACAGAAACAAAACAAGATACCACCAAGTGATACCACTAGCTAGTCTCTACTTCCTTCTCTTTTTGAATGTCTAAGGTATTATGAGCCTCTAAAAATTTTTCTGAACCTGCCTGAGGAAGTAAGACTTGTTGAAAACTAGTAAGCGTGAATGAATGTTTATTTGATTGCTCACGCTACCTAGAGTTTCTTTTGCCACTCTAAGCTATAAAGTGTGGATACCACTACAATTGAAAATATATATTTTCTGGAGTTACTGCAGCAGATATTCTGAATTCATTTAACTTTTTATTTACTAATACATGTTTGCAATGCGTAATAACTAGCTTCATTAGGGGTATTTTGGTCATGTACATGACAAATCTTAATTCTTGTTATATCTACGTCTTCATCCCCCCCCCATCTCTAAGTTCCCTTTCCATTTGTAGAATACCTATCTCACTATTTCCTGTTATCTATCTTTTATTTTGTTCTTTAATTATTTATACTTTGACTTTTTCCTATAAGAAAAACCACACAGTATTTAAGCTTTTCCATCTGATTTATTTCACTTACTATTATGGTCTCATCCATTTTCCTACAAAAGATTCAAGTTTATCCTTATGGCAGAGTAGCACTCCATTGTGTACATTTTCTTTATACATACAGACTGTTTCCAAGATTTAGCTGTTATAAATTGCACTGTTGTAAACAAGGTATGCATGTATCACTGTAACATGATATCTTTAACTCTTTTGAGAAAATACCTAATAGAGAAAGAGTTGAGTCAAATGGAATTTCTATTTTTATTTTTTAAGGGATCTTCATACTCATTCACATAGTGGTTGTACTAGTTTACATTCCTATCAGTAATGTAAAAGGTTTCCTTTATCCCTACAGCCTTGTCAACATTTGTTATTATTTGATTTCTCAAAGATTGCTATTATTTATAAATTAAATGAAACCTCAGTGTTGTTCTACTTTGCATTTCTCTAATAGCCAGTGATGTTGAACATTTTTTCATGTATTTAAGGTCCATTTGTAGTCCTTTTGAGTAGTGACTTCATTTCAGTTATGCATTTTTAATTAATTATTTTTTAATTAATTAATTATTTTTTAATAATTTCAGTTATGCTATTTTGGGAAGGGGGTCTAATCCTCTGAGTTATCTATATATTCTAGATATCACTCTTGTCTGAGGTGTAGCTGGTGAATTTTTTTTCAATTTTTCTGGTTGTTTCTTTGTTATATACTTTCCTGTGCATATTGATATAACCCCATTTGTTGATTATTGATCTTATTTCTTGTACAATTGGATGTCTGTTCAGAAAGTCCTTCCCTATGCCAATATTTTCCAGAGTTTTACCTGTTTTATCCTCTAGCAGGTGAGGTGTTTCTGTTTTAATATTTAGATCTTTTGATCATTTTGATTTTGGTTTAGTATATCACAAGAGATACGGGTCTCGAGTCAATCTGCTTGTGTGTAGACAATTTTCCGGGCACCATTTAGTAAAGAGGCTATTCTTCTTTGAGTGTGTGTTTTTGACCCCTTTGTCAAAGATTAGGTGGCTAAGTTGTTTCTGTGTTCTCTATTCCATTCCATTGATTCACATGTCTGTTTTTGTGCCAGTACCATGCTGGGTTGTTTTTTTTTAAGTCACTGTGGCTTTGTAATATAACTTCAAATCCAGAATTGTGATGCCTTCTGCCTTGTTCTTGTTACTCAAGATTACTTTTGCTATTTGAAGTCTCTTCTGGTTCCATATGAACTTTAGAATTGTTTCTTCGAATTTTGTGAGAAATTCTCTACATGTTTTCATGGGGATTGTATGACATCTGTGTATCAGTTTTGGGAATATGGTCATTTTTACAATATTGGTTCTGCCTATTCAGAAACAATGGGTACCTTTCCATTTTTTGATACTTTCATCAATCTTTTTTCAGTTACAAAATTTTTATTGTAGAGGTGTTTAACTTCCTCGGTTAGGTTAATTCCTAAGTATTCAATTTTTATTGATACAATTGTGAATGGCATAGTTTTCCTACAATTGATAAGAAAATAATGCACAACAGGCCAGGCCTTTGCCTTCGCCCACCCCCATATTTTTGCCATAAAATGTTCTGTCTAAAATTGTAACTGTGTGTGTTGCATGATGTTTCTTCCCAACATATCAAAATGTTCTGTTCTAGACCTGTAATTGTTTGTGTTAGGCAATGTTCCGGCCCAATGCATCAAAGTGTTCTGTTCAGAAAACGTAAATGTTTGTATCTGTCACACAATGTTTCTACCTAAAGTTTCAAGAATGTTCTGTTAACTCTGCCCCAAGAGACTCTTCCTTCTAGCTATTTCTCTGCTGTGACAGTCCCTCTCAACTTCCTTTCCCCAACTGTATATAAACTCACTCTCAGTTCAACTTGGAGCTCAGAATTTGGAGTGCTTAAACTCCTCTTAGCCAGCTGGCATAATAAAGCTTGGTTTTTCTCCACATCTTTGAGTGACTTTTGGATTCTTATGTCTTCAAATTTCTGTAGCTGTAACACTTGTCTGTAACACTGAGCTGTCTCACTTTCCCCTAACAATATCTTTCCCAATAAGTTTATTATTGGTGTTGTGGCTTGAGTCTAGATGTACCCCAAAAGCCTCATGCAGTCTTTTTTGAAGGTAGCTAAAATTGGAATGTGTGATGCTATGATTAAGGGCATGTGAATAACTAAACCACTACATGTGAGTGATTGGTTTTGCATGGCCCTAATTCCAGTACTCTGAATAAGAAAAAAGGAGCAGAGAGAGACACTGTTAAGGCCCTTTGTTGCTTTTTCTACCTTCTGGGTGCCATGAACTGTTTCTGTTCCGCGATGTCCCTCTCACCACTCTTGTTGCTTTTTGCTTCTTTTGCCACCATGAACTGTTGCTCCTCTGCTACCCTGCCATGGAGCCAGCCAATTATTGGTTGAAATCTTTATGAACTCTAAGCCAAATAAACCTTTTCCCATTTAATTTTGGGCATTGGGTATTTTGTCACAGCAATGAGAGAAAAGTTACTAACACATTGGTATACAGGAACACTTTATTTTTTGTGTTGATTTTGTATCCTGCTACATTGCTGTATTTGGTTATTAATTCTCAAAGTCTTTTGATGGAGTTTTTGGGGGGTCTTCTATGCAGAGAAACATGTCATCTGCAAAGAAAGATAATTTGACTTCTTTCTTTCCTGTACATAACCCTTTTATTTCTTTTTCTTGCCTGATTACTCTGGCTAATGTTTTTGAGGACCATATTGAACAATAGTGGTGAATACCATCCTTGTCTTGTTCTTGGTTTTAGAGAGAAAGCTTTCAGCTGCTCCTGATTTAATATGATGTTGGCAGTTGTATTTTCACAAATGGCTTTTATTAGATTGAGCTAATATTCTATGCCAATTCTCTTCAAAGTTAATACCATGAATGGGTGTTAGATTTTGTCAAAAGCTTTTTCTGAATCTATTGATGTGATCATGTGATCTTTGTCCTTTCTTTTGTCAATGTTGTGCATAATATTCATGGATTTGCATATATTGAGCCATCCTTGTATCTCTGTGATGAAACCTCCTTCCTCCTGACATATGAACCTTTTGATGATTTTTTACACTCTTCTGGAAAATATCTTGTTGAGGATTTTTGTGTCTATGGTCATTAAAGTGACTGGTCTGTAGTTTTCATTTCTAGCTAGGTGATTTTCTGGCTTTGGAATCAGAGTTATACTGCCTTCTTACAATGAATTTGGAAGTCCTCCTCCTCGTTCAATTTCATTAGAGTTTGAAGACATTGGTGTTACAGTTTCTCTGAAGGCCTTATAGAATTCACTGGTGAATTCATCAGGTTCTGGGCTTCTCTTATTTGGTAGGTTATTTATTATTGCCTTAATGTCATTGCTTGTTATTAGGAGGTCAGTGTTTTTATGCCTCTTTGGTTCAGTTTTGATAATCTATATGTTCCTAATAATTTGTCCATTTCTTCTGAATTCTCAGTTTCTTGGTAATATATTTTTGTATTACTTACTGATAATCTTCTGGATTTCAGTGATGTCTGTGGTGATTTTTGTCTTTACCGTTTCTAATTGCATTGATGTGAGTTTTTTCTCTCTTTTTGATAAGGATCAGTTTGTCTTTTTTGTTTATTCTTTCAAAGAGCCAGCTTTTTGATTCATGATTTTTTGAGCAGAATTTTTTTTTTTTTTTTTTTTTTTTTTTTTGGGAGAATTTTTTTTTTTTTTTTTTTTTTTTTGGTGCCAGGGATCAAACTCAGGTCCTTGACCTTGCAGAGCAGGCAGCAGAACCACTGAGCTAAATCCCCAGCCCTGGAGCAGAATTTTAATTTCATTAATTTCCAGTGTGATCTTTATGATTCCCCTCCTTGAACTACATTTGGGTTTGAACTGTTCTTTTTTTTTCATCTATAGATACATCATTACATTATTTATTTGAGCTCTTTTTTTTCAATTTGAACAGTAACAGCAATATTTTCCCTCTTAGGACAGCTTTCATTATTTCTTGTAGGGTCTGACATGTTAGATTAGAATTGTTTAAGTGTAGGAAATGTTTAATTTCTTCTTGGTTTCTTCTGTGGTCCATTGGGTGTTCAGGAGTGTATTATTTAATGTCCATATGTTTATAAAATTTCTGTAGTTACTTTTGTGATTTATTTCTAGTTTCTATGTGTAATGATCTGATTGTATACTTGAGGCGATTTTGATATTTTTTGTAGTTATTTCATTAGGCCTTATGCACTGGTGTGTAATCTATTTTGGAAAAAGTTCCATGTGCTGCTGAGAAGACTGTGTATTCTGTTGTAGTAGGATAGAAGATTATGTGGTTATCTCTTAAATTCATTTGTTTGCAATTGTGGTTGATGTCTAATTTTTTTTTAAATGTATGAATTTTTTCTTTAGTTGACCTGTCTCTTTGTAAAAGTAGAGTTTGAGATCACCCATTATGGTTGTGTTGGTATTTATTTGAGCTTTTGTGTCCAGCCATGGTTGTTTTATGAAGTTAGGTGCCCTCATATTCAGTGCATATATATTTTCAATTGTTAGTGATCTTCTTTGCCTCTTCAGATAAGTTTTATCTTGAGGTATACTTCATCTGAGAATGAGATTGCTACCCTGCTGGTTCTAAGGTCCTGGTGCATGCAATATTGTTTTCCATCCTTTGAATTTCAGTCTACAAATTTTTGGGGGGATTAGATGGTTTTGTTGAATGCAACAGACATTGGGTTCTGGTTTTTGATCTGCAAATCTATGTCATTTAATTGGGGAGTTGAGGCTATTAACCTTGAGAGTTATTACTAAAAGTTACTGACTTACTCCTGTCATCACCTTCCTTTTCTGTTGTTGACTCCTTTAATTTTCCTTTTTATTTAACTAATCACCTTGCTAGATATATTCATTCCATCTGATTTGTGGCTTTGTTGTCTTTGTCTCTGTCTAGTTTATTCTTGAATATTGTTTTGGTGTGCTGGTTTAATGTTCACATATATCTTAAGGTGTTCTTTGTTATGGAATGTCTTTATTTTTCCAACAACTTTGGAAGATGGTTTTGCAGAATATACAGTATTATTCTTAGTTGAAAGTTGTTTAATTTCAGGGCTTGAAATACTTTACTCCAAGCTCTCCTAGCCTTTAAAGTTTGTGTTGAGAAGTTTTCTATAACCTTGATGGGTTTACTTAATATGTAATTTTCTTTTCTTTTCTTTTCTTTTTGCTTTCCTTTACAGTTATTAAGATTCTGTGTTTTTGCTAGATATCTAGGATTTTACCTATGATGCATTCTTTTTTTCATTTTAGTTATTTGGTTTTCTTCAGCCTTGCTTACCTGTATGTTAAGTTCTTTCTTCATACTTGCTGTGTTTTCTGATATAATTTCTGTAAGTAAATTTCTATTCCATGTGAGCTGTCTTCTAATTTCTTAGTCCAACTAGACTTAGGTTAGTGGTCTTAATATCAACCAGTAACTGGTAAATTTTTCTTGTTCTCTTATGGTTTTTAAGACATTTCTGAGTAAATCATTATGATTTTTCACTTTGTATTTGATGTCTGCAGCCCTGTCTTTACATTAGTCATTTCTGTTGTTTATCTCAAGAATTTATGTTTGACACCTTTTTGTGGAGTCTATATCCTTAGTAAATTTGTCATTCGTGTTGTACACCCTTTTTCCAGCTCTTTCTGTTTCTCATTTGCTTCTCCCATATTCACATTGGTCATTTTGTATGTTAGTTTTACTCTCTTTTGGATTATGTCCTCTTTGAACTTCATGAATATTTTTCTTCCCCTTTAACTATTGTACAGCTCAGCTATGTGGTGTTTTCTTTCTCATCTATCAGTTCCCCTTGGTAGAGTTGGGAGACTTTGGGGCAATTTGTTGCCTTACTTTTTCATATTTTTTTATATACTTTGGTGCGGAGAATTGAGGTAAAGTAGATTTAAGAGAATTTTGTTGAGGACTTCTTTACTTAGTTTCTGTTTCCAGTAACGTATTGTTGGCTTTATTTGTCTAGTGATATTGTTCACTCCTTCAACCTATTCAGTTTAACTGAATGGACCCTGTCATCACTGTCAGGAGGAGAAAATTTTTCCTGGTTATAACAGCATCAGTATTTTCTACCATACAAGATTCTTATTCATTAAACCTTGTTTTTACACTTTTACACTCAATCAGTTCTCCACACAGTAGATACTATTATTGGTAATTAGTTTGCAATCTGAATGAAGAAAGGAAGGAAAGAGGAGGAGGAATGGGGAAAATAAAAGGAAAAGTGTGTAGGAGAAGGGGTAGGTAAGGGAAATGTTAATAAGTAAAAAAAAAAATAGATAGGGAGTCAGACCCTGTTGGAGGTCTTTTATTATAAAATTAAAAGTTCATGTTAAGGGGAACTGAAGACAGTATTTGTTAGAGTAAGGAGAGGGATGCAGAAGAAGGGAGGTGTGATTAGGGATTGAGGAAAAGTGTGAGTTTGTCAGAACCTGTTGATATATTTTTGATTAATTTTCTTTGAATTCTTGAAGCACACTTCTGTCAGATGTTACCTTGACATGACCATGAATCATACAAGTAAAGCACTGAACTGTTCTTATTCTCTTTTCTATGAATACAGGCACCTGCTCTATATGTATCACATGAAAGGTGGAAAAGTGAAGGAAAACAGGGTGATAGGTAATGTAAGCACAAGTGAAGAGAATGGTATAGGGATGAAGGAAGGTTAAAAAAGAAAAGTGAAGGAAGAGCATGTCATATCATAATAAAGGGAGAAAACCTGAAAAGAAAAAAGTATGTATAAAGTAGAAAAAAACAAGAAAGGAAAATAGTTCTGATACAGGAGCAAAAGTTGGAGAAAAGAAAGGAGGAAAAGATAACACAAGGAGAAAGAAAAACCAGAGAGAACCCAGAATAGTCACTTCAACAAGAAAACATACAAACAATCCCAGTGTTCCTGCTGTGCCATGCAGCCATAGTGTCTACATAGTTCCCTTCCTGCCTTCCTTCCTTCCTAGTCCACTTAGGCAACCATGCCAATTTCCTTACTGCCTGTAAGATTTTGATCCATTGCCCGGGAGGGTTGGAGAGGTGTCAGATTCTGTGCTCCTATCTCAGTGTTTCTAGCTGTGCTTCCAGCATGGCAGCCTTTTATCTCTGGAGGGTGTGAGGGGTGGGCATGAGGCGTGGTCTAGCAGAAGCACTCTTCCCCTTTCCAAGGACCCATGTACTTGTTTTGACCTGGGGTGGATCACCTTTCAGACTGAGTCTCTGTTTCTGGCTATGATTGTCTCCCCCATTTCAGAGTACCTGTATTTTTCAGTGACTCTTCTCTGAGGATCTCTAAAACACCATCTTCTCTAATTAGCCATATGGGATTTATATCACAGAAATTTGGACCATGTTCTCTGGAGCCTATGCTCATTACATGCCTTTCAGTTCCACCTCTACTGTCCCAAGCAGGGCAGATAATTTAGTAAATTCTAGCAGATTAAGTCATAATTGTAAAATCAATAACATTTTTGAATAAAGATTAATGATATACTATGTATAAAATAGGATGTAAGTTTTGGTCAAATGTCATTTTATAACTAGAGGAAACAATGCTATTTGGATTTTTTATTTTAAAAGGAAAAAATAATTTTAGAGGTTAAAGACCATAATGTACAGATTCATCTGTCATTCTCTATCTACAATTTATTTTCAAAATATTTGAGGATAGAAAAGCTTTCTTAAGGTATAATGGAATTTTTTTAAATGTGTAAACATGCTTAAGTGTAAAATTTATCTGACATTTATATTAAATGAATTAATACTGAATAAACAATATTGTGTTCTGAAGATTTGTCAAAGACCATGGCTCTGTGCGCATTGTTAATAGTGAAATGTGAGGAAGCCCTCTGCCTCCATCCCAGGCTCCTAGTGCAGAGAATCTCAGCCGGTCTCAGCACCCAGAAGGAAGCTTCCCCGCTGCCATCCCAGGCTCCTAGGGCAGAGAAAGTGAGCTGGTCCCAGCACCTGGAAGGAAGCTCCCCCACCGCCATCCCAAGCTCCTAGGGCAGAGAAGCTGAGCCAGTCCCAGAACCTAGAAGGAAGCTCCCCCACTGCCATCCCAAGCTCCTAGGGCAGAGAAGGTGACCTGTGTGGGCCCCAGAAGCATCATCCCCGTAGAAATAAGAAAACACATAAACAAGCCTAAAAAACAGAGTTCCAAATCACCTACAGCAACCCCAAAGGAAAACGAGATGGAACAATCTGATACTCAACCACCTGGACTCTCTGAACTGGCAACAAAAGAGGATCTGGGAAAAATGAAATC
>NW_004624801.1:987934-1021662 GCF_000247695.1 Heterocephalus glaber
CTGCATAGACTTTCAATGGAGTTTTTAATCTCCTGGAAATCTGTTTGTATCTGTTTTATAGATTCCATTTGTTTCCTATGTTGGGATTCCATCATGTTTCTCAGCTCTTCTATTTTTTTTAATCTCTGTCCTCTCTAGATTTATTAATCATGTCTTGCACTATAGGCACAATCTCTGTGTTGTCTGAGAAATTTCTGATTTCATTTTTTCCAGGTCCTCTGTTGTTGCCAGCTCAGGGAGTCTGTTTTTGAGGCTTGTTTACATGTCTTCTCATTTCCACTGTGGTTGGGTTGCTGCTGGCCCCTGTGTGGCTCACCTCCTCTGCCCTGGGAGCAGTGGAATGGCAGCTGGGGAGCCTCCTCCTGGGCCCTGGAATTGGCTCACTTCCTGTACCCTGGGATTGGTGGAATGGCAGCTAGGTTTCATTAATATTGCCTAGATTCATCTTGAACTCTGGCACGAAAGCAATTCCCTCAACTCAGCTTCCCTCACAGCTAGGACAGCAGGCATGTGCCACTTTTCTTGGCTAAGCTATTTCTAATATCTCATCCATTCTAAGTATTGAATGTTTAACATACGTTGTGGAGCTATTTAAACAATGCTTAGATGGAAAGTAAATAGAACACCTGAATTCAGGTATTCTGATTTCCATTTGTAAACACTGCTACAACACAATTCAACCTAATCAGTTAGATTATATTTCTGTGCCTCATAGCTTATTGTTTATTCAAGAAGGCAGTAGAATTTAAATTTTCCAATTTATCTATAAAAAGAGAAATTGAAACCCTGCAGTTTAACTTGGCAAATGGCATAATTTTCGTCCATAGTTAAGTTGCATCACAAACATTTTTGGAAAATAACATCTGTGCACCAATTATGGAGTGTATCAGAAATTTCCCTATATTTCCCTATACATGTTTGAGATACTAAATATCTACATATCAACAGAACACTTTATTTCCATGAAAAAATGGCTTTATCATGTCATTTACATCTCAGCTAATAAAATGTAAATTTATTTTATGTATCGCATTTAACTCAAAATTCATCAGCCTTAAAAATGTATTTTTGTCTATTTTTCTAAAATACAATGGTAATCTAAGTTTTATAAAGTCGAGATAACAAATTAAATGAGAGCTAAATAGACATTAAAACTGAGTTGTTTAGAATCATGAGTCTCCCTATAATGACAGTCAGTTTAAAGACATCTTTAAATCCTACACTCACTTTAACATATTTTAATTCCTGACCTACATTTTCTCAGATGAAATGTGCTTATTATTATTTTTTGGTAGACAATAATATACTGATTTGTTGGCATCTTATGAGAAAAAGAGAGGAGGCACTGTTTTGTTTCTCTCTTTTTAAGGTACTGGTGTTTGAACTCAGGGAGCCCCAAACTATATCACTGACCCTTGTTTATTATACATTGTTCACATTATTATTATTTATTTATTTATTCTTTTCACTTTTTATTTTGAAATAGAATCATACTAAGACACAAGTTGCTGGCTTTGAACTTGCAGTTCTCCTACCTTAAAGGTCCACGTGTCTGGATTACAAGCATGCACCACCATGCCTGGTAGTTAACCTCATTAAACAATGTAATGGTATAATGTAGGCAAGATGTAAGACTAGCACAAGGCAGTCTGAGGTGTCTATTATCTTTCCACTCTTTAATCATATATGTATTAGCAACAGGGTAGATTTAAGAATTAAGAGGTAAGAAACATTAAATATTTTAATATTACTTTTTAAATTTAATTACTTTTTAAAATTTATTTCAAATTATTTGAACACTGGTTTCTTGAGTGGGTGTGCTCCTCATATGAATTATAGCTGACTAATAAGATTTTAAAATTTTGATCATCATAAAATAAATTTTTGCTAACAAATGCATGAACTGTGAAGCAATGATTCTCAGGCAAATTGCATTACTGTCTACATTGCTTTGTTCATATAATATAACACTATGAATAAAAGTGTTTTGTGAGAAGATGGAGGATTAGTGCTCTTTTATTTTCCATTTTACTTTTGAAGACTCATTAGATTCAATCTTCAAGCTTAACTACAAAACTCAGTACCATAAAAAGAAGTTGAGAACCTGGATAATGAACTTTTCTTGAGACTTAAATATGGGAGAATACTGGGGATATACTGATATCCTTCTATTTCTCCCATATACATAGCCAAGCAATTGACTTCTTCAAGAGATTTATTTTGAGTCTAATTCAAACATTCATTTTCAATTTAAAGAGAAGATAGCATTTCCTGATGTCCTTTTATTTGGAAGAACTCATGTATTTCCTCACTATATTGAATTAGTCTCTATCCAAGTAATTGAAATCCTACCCACCTTCTTCTCTTATGCAACCACCTATTTTGGCTGTGAACATTTTACGTTCACGAACAGCATAGCCTATCAGCAGACTCTCCCACCTTTCATCAGCTTTACCAGTGTTATGAGAGTTAATATTTTTCTCAGAGTTCTTCCTTGAAGATAAAGTGGGTCTCTCCAAATTCACCACACTGAGACTAGTTTCTCATCAGACAATGTCAACCATGCCATTTTGTGAGCATAAGCAAAGAGAGCTCACATTTGCTCTATTATGATTCTGTTGAAATGTTGAAAGTATCTTTTGCCCGGATATGAAGAGTTCAGGAGCAGTTTGATTCTACTGACTCCACTTTATCAGATGCTAACCTGGATGTTCCTTTCTTTTTTTCTCTCCCCATTAAGCTTATTGTTACATCTTAGATATAAAATACAGTTACATTCATCATTGGGATCTTGTACCTTTACATGACGTATCTTGAGGTTCCTTTTTGATTAGACTGCCCCATATGTAGTTTTCATTTACTTAGAATTGTCAGTGAACTGGCATGAAGATCTCTTGTAATATTCTCAAGGTCTTAGCAAACAATGAAATGGGTGTGACTTTATAAAACAACACTACAGTTACACTGGTGGATAAATTCAAGCATGTAGGTAGAGAATGTTTGAATTCTACTAATGAGAGAAGGCTGAAAAGTGAAGCAAACAAAAGCATGAATGTGAGAAGCTTCATATACTATGTACAGAAGGGAAAAAAGCCTGCCTGTAGGACAAAATTGGAAGCAGCAGTTGGTAGAAAATGAAATGGGACAGTTGCTGAGAAGCTGGTCGATTTTCACATTATGGAGATTTGATGGGAATTTAGTGAAGCATTTTCAGTGTCTTTTTAGTTACTTTTGTGTCTCCCTTGAGTCATTTTAAAGGAGAGGAAGCATGATGCACGTGGGAAAAGGCAAGTTAGAAAACTACTGCTGTCCACGTGGTCAGGGCAATACAGGCCAGAACAAAAAGGAAATAAGAGGTGAACAATTTCTGTTTTCTGTGTGGTGGCAAACACCACAGAAAAACACACCTAGCCTGGTTTGTCCCTCTACCTGCAGTCCCTGCATGAGTGTATGAAACTGCATGAGTGCATGAAACCTCTATGTTTTTTCCTATGAAATGGAATTCTGAAGACCCATAGAGGATGTTTGTTCATGATTAGATTAAATAATATATGAAAAGAATTTAAACTTAGGCATGTAAATAAAAAGCAGTAGCTAGCAGTGATATAGTTATTCTTGGACCCAAATCTAGGGCTTTGTACTCAATTATAGACACTGTCTATTAAAATCTGCCTATGTACATGAAGAAAAGAACAGGAATAGAAAAAATTACTGAATCGGTAATGTTTCACTTTCTATATCAAAAACTGGCATAATTATTACATGACCAGCCCCAAGCATCACACATAATGCCCCTGCCATCTCTATTTTTATACAACAAAGACCCCCTTAAACTTCACACCACGACTCCTATTTGTAACATATTATACCAAGGGCAATTAATCAAGAAAAAGTTTAAAATGTAATAATCAAAAAGTATAACACATCTTTGAGCAAGTGAGAAACTAGAGAGTCTTTGTTTTTAATTACAGACTTCTGTACAACCAGTTCCTCTACCTTCCTTAAACGGAAAAGAAAGCTCATGGAAAACTCACTTCTGTATGTTAAAAGTCAAATTTGTGAAGATTATATTAAGAAAAACCAAGACAACTTTCCATTTCTGGTTTTTAAACATAGAGCCAAACATAGAGCCTAATAAGTCAGGGGTAGGCAAAAGAGTGAAGGGAGCAAACAGAGCTTTCAAGAATAATGTTCTTGATAAAAAGACAGGATTCAATTGGATATTTAGGTTTAACTGTCGTGGGTCTCCAGAATGACCTCATGGTACAGCTCATTAAGCAACTGTATGAAAACATAAGAAAATCATTTTATTCAAGCAGTAGCCACTCCAAATTTTCATCGTCCTGAGTTAACCACAGTTCTTAATGTTCCATTAGCACAGGGGAATGTTCACATTCAGAAACACATAAATGAACTCTCCAAATGAAGGCTTACATCCTATTTGGTTTCTGGTTCTGGGCAAAAGTTCATACAACTGTGTATTTTGTCAAAACTAACTATAAAAACCTTTCAAAATGCATTCAATTACCATGTAGATCTCTAAAAGTGAAATGTGTGCAATATTCTGGAGCACTCAGCCTTCCTTTGTAATCATCAAAAAACAACTAACTGCTTTATGTTAAATCTCTTTTCTATTTCAATCCTTGGGGTTCTGCATGGTCCATGCTGTAGGACAGAAACAGCATTTAGAAAAGACTGACTACCATAGTCCATGCCAGCCACAAGCAGAATCTGTCTTGTTCAGACAAATGGCAAATACTCTTGCACCATATTTTCATTGCCAGGATTATTTCAAGGTTTTATTTTTCTCTCAAGAGATTAGTGTGTGACCTAATGATCAAATTAGGAAATGATAAATTCATTGAAAGCTCTGATTTTCAACCTGGAAAATTAGTAAACCTTAAATATTTCAGGTTAATGGAAATCTCTTTGGTATCCAAACCAATGAACAAAACCAAGAGAGGGTATATGATAACCAACACTGAACTTGGTTTTATATCAGTAGCCAAACCACATAAGATGGGGAAAGATAAATAATCCACGATTAGATTTATACATACGCTACCCTTATATGTGGGGCAGAAATCTTTTTAATGACACAGCCATGACCAATGTTCTTTCAAATGATTTTATTTTTAAAACTGAAGAGCTAATATCACATGATTTCTCTAATATGAGAAACTCAAAATATAAAAAATTTAAAAAGCAAAATAAAAGAGCCATGTTAAGAGACAGGGAGCTAGGTTCACCAGATATGAGCTGGGGAAAGGGCCAGGGGGAAGGACTGGGTGAGGAGGGGGAAAAATAAGATTTTATATAAATTTATAAATTCCCCAAGCTTAATATAATTCCCATGTGCCACAAACATATAATGATATATTTTTTAAATAAATATGTAAAACTGAAAAGCTAGAGATGCTTCAAAAGATGCACCTTCATGGAGAACATTGATTGGAATTATCTCCCTGTTAAAATAAAACATACTGCAGCAGCTAGGATCTGAGCCACTTTATGTAAATGCTGATGTTATGTTTACTGTTTTAAAAATATGATTAAATGACACTGACTTTCGCACTCAACCAAGGGAATGCTGAAATAATTTTTAATATTGGAGGATGTGGTCAAATTCCTAGATGTTTTGTTGTACAAAATCCTATTTTATGGTTTTCTAAGTGCTAAAATGTATGATAGATATAAATGAAGGGCTATTATCAGTGTATACATTTTTACTTGAGTATCACACTATTTTAAGTTAATATAGCTTAATAATATATTTTAATATCTGCCAGGATAGTCTCACTCTCCCTTTTTATTTCTTTTTAGATTGAAGAAATGTTCCTAGAGATAAATGAGAGGATAAATGATATTATTATGGAGAAAAGATTACATTTAAGTAATACCCTTAACTTTTATTTCCTCAAACACTTTTCTACATGCTAAAAAATGTCTAAAGCCCCCATCTGTATTGCCATTATCTATATTCACCCACTGGTGCAATAGAACACCAGAATTCATTTCTGTCATTAATGTTGGCAACTGGACTGCCTACATATGTTCTAATCAGTTATTTCTGCTCTCACTTGACCTATGGTGATCACACAGGTGAGTTATTTCTAAGTAGCCCAGATCTTGATCTTTAAGTAAAGAAGCATGAAGTAGAAACAGAGAGGAGAAAGTGGTTTGTCTTCCTTGTTCATGTTTTTCGTTAAGGGTAGTGTTGGCATACTATCATTTAAAAGAAAATCTCTTAGGGCTGGAGGTGTAGCTCAGTGACAGAGCACATGCTTCGCATGTGTTATGGCTGTGTCTAAATGTGCCCCAAAAGCTTCAACAATAAGAGGTGAGGCTTTTCAAAGGTGGTGGGATTTGGAGTGTGTGATGCTGTGATTATGTGTGTGATGCAGGGATCAAGGGTGTGTGATTACTAAGTTAGTCCACTGATTGGTCTGGCATAGTTATGGGTATGGATAATGGGAAGGCCACCCTGGGTGTGGGTGCTACCTGCCTTAAGGATGGGTAGCCTGGATATAACATAAGGACAGAAAGTGAGCTGCTGTGTGGCTTGCTGCTTGCTACTTCACTGCTTTGCTGCCTTCTGCCTGCCATGAACTGTTTATCCTCTGTAATGCCCCTCTGCCATACTTCCCTGCCTTGGTTCCAGCTGATTATGGGCTAAAACCTTTACAAACTATAGGATAAGATAAGCTTTTCCTCCTTTACCTTTAAATGTCAGGTATTTAATCTCAGAAATGAGAAAAGTAACTAAATTGAAGCCTTCTACTCAATTCCCTCCACTGGAAACAAACAAAAAATGCAATTCTTTAGTGACAAATGAAAATCAGTCCAGATTTTAATAATATGCTACTTTTCAGTTTTCATTTTAGTACTGGAAGAGGTTTTCAATATTTCTAAACTAAGCTTAACTTGTCATGGGTAAACTGAGAAGATATTAATCAAGATCTTTTTGCTTAGCTACACAGCCTTATTAAGGATGGTCAAAACTCACAAAGTGTTATTTTATGTTAGAAGCAAAAAAAAATGTGGATTATTAAGCATTTGTCAACAGATAAAAGGACATACTTTTATGAGAGATAATAATTACAATCATCAGGAATTATAAATCTAGATATTTGTAACCTAATAATCTAGATATTCCATGTTGCTTTCCATATGCCATGAAACACTATAAAAATTTTATAGAATGTTTTCTACAGAAACAAATTTTCAAATGTAGTACTGATATGATTCTAGCCTTATGCAATTTGAAATCTATATTTTTGTGTTTTGATTTGTACAATATAACTGTCAGTACTATTCATTACTTCAGAACAGTTCTGAGTCTATAAGTCTGACCAGTGAATGCATTTCTCAAGTTCTTATTTCTTATATTCAATTTGTTGTTGTTGAAATGTCTCATATTATACTGGACACAAATATTCCAAGCACCACTCACAGAAATTAAAGGAAAGTGGACCATATTGGAAAGGAATTATTCATTCAATTCAATGCAGTGTAACTTGGCTAATTCCACACGGGAATCTTAAGTTTAAATAAACTTTCTATGGCAATCTATTTTCTGAAGACTTTTGCTTTGTTTGAATTCTTTTATAGAAGAATATTTTCCTCCATATGTTTATTCTCACAGACAAATACAGGAAAAAGCCCACTTGCTCTTGTTGACCTTTCTGCTTAGCAACTATTACTTTTCTTAGCTCAAAGGTAATTCTTTATTCAAGAGGGTCTTATTTAGAACACATGATCGGCATTCAGAGTTTCCAGTAGCTTCTGAACATTACAGAGTATTTATTTACATTGTATAAAATTAGAGGAAATGAAGGGGTATGCATTTGAACTAGAAGCAATAGCCTAATTGTCTTTATGAAAAGATTTCAGTCAATGTCACTTGGGGGGGGGGGCTCAGATTACAGGCATTTTAAACAATATAGATTTTTGTTACCTGACAATGAAATATATTATTCTGCTTTCTAAATCAGACCCAGGCTATGAATTATGGGCTATTTCTAGTGGTACATTAGATCACAGACTTAGCAAACGAAGACATATGGAGTCATCTCTGTCAAAGTAGCCCAAAGGAAAACGACTTTAAAAATATTAAAAAGACTTGAATACATCTACTAGGATATTTAATTTGATATGAGTGCAGGTATTTGCACAAAGATCATTATAAAAGAAAAAAGGCTAGAAAATAACTTGTGTATGATTCAAACAAAATTCATGGTTTTGATTAATATGGGCACCGCTTGTCCTTTCCATTACTTAAAAAGTGTTAATGTTAGTTATGTAGCTTGAGTTTAAATATATTTGGAAATAAGAATAAACAAGTTTGGACCTAAGGGAAAAATGCTATAATACTTCATTCTCCATATTTTTACATGAAACATTAAAATAACAATAATTTTGGTTCAAAGACCAACAATAACAAAAAACTTTAGAGAATCATATGTGATTGTCCACTGAGTAAAATAAATGGTAAATGCAAAGCAAAGATATATAAAAATTCTACACATAAAAGCTAATTGATATAGAAGTTATACAAATACTAAAGTGGTTGAATATGACTCCAAGTTTTAAGAAGAAGAATTGGAATCTTAAAATTGGATACCCAAAACAAGCTTGAGTGATCCATGACAAATTCTCACTGAACAAAGTCAATTTTCCAATGGAATTGGTTAACATATCTTTTTGCAGACATTTTAAAAATAATTTTGCATAAATATTTATTTAAAATAATCCATCAAGGGTAGTAAAGGACTACTGAAAAAATGAGTACGTTGGGCCATTGTCGATCATCAGTACATAGCTCAGGACCTATAGTAACAAATGTTGTTGCAAACAAAACTGAATAAAGATTCCTAATTAAAGGAGTCTTTAAAAATAAAAAAGATCAAGATTTATAATAAAATATAATTTTAAAGTACTTCAGTGAACTCTATACTCTTTACAAAACCTTCACTAAATATAAAACAGCACCACATATGTACAAAATATTTTTCTAAAGTTAGATCTATAAATTAATTTCTGCATGTTGAATAAAACTTGTCTATTTTCTAAATTATGCTTGTATATATTTCTGTATTTGTGTAAAGACCAGTATGTATGCACATGTCTGGATATCTGTAAATCAGAAATAAAACCACAGTTCTTATCTTGTATTCTTATAGGAGACTTTTTAATTCTCTTTTCTAGTTTTCTTTTTTTTTATGTTCTCTCATATAGACATGCTGAAGATATTCTTGGAAGCAAACCTATATAATAGCTACAGACAATGTAAACATGGCAATTGTGTATGTCTCATTGTATCCAATTAGAGGTCATTTTGAGTTGGTTTGCAACTGGTAAAGTTGGTCAGGGTAGGACTGTGCAGACTCAATGGAATAAACATGCACCCATTCTTAGTTATTAATATCTTAATAAATATGCACCCATTCTTAATTACAATGACTTTAAACCAATAACTTTAATTATTCAATGACTTTAAACCAATAACCAATAAAACTACATGAGTGCAACATCATACTTTGGGATATACAATTTCTTTATTGCTAATTTGGGGCTAATAATCATTTTTGCTTCATTTATATCATTGAATTCATGCCATTTATAACCTTCTATGCCATGAAGAAATCGACCTATATTTTTGTCCCCTTCTAACTTGGATAATGAGTTCTACCCATTGTGATCTCCTTTCATGGTGCCTTCAGGTTCTAATCATTCTTTATTACTGTAATGTGATAACTCTGTTTTGCCTATCACACTACTTTTCTTCTTTCCTACCTCATCCATCTCACCAAAATAGCAGAGGGAGAGCTTAAAAGTAGTTCATTTACCTGCCCATGGAGATCATGGGAAAGAGGGAGATGGTATAGTCATAATCTCTGCGACTATCGACTACAATGTGGGCAGGTTATAGGGAAGCTGGAAAGGATCATGTAGTCGCCCAGGAATAGGAGAACTATGCTTTTGTTACCAACCCTAGACCTGAAGGAGTGAAAAACAAAAAGAGTGTGAGCTGACACCTGGGAAGGACACAACAAGCATGTGCTTGCCTGGCGTAGAGGTGATGAGGGGGTAGATATCAGGATGGACTTTCCTCTCTCTCTCTCTCGCTCTCTCTCTCTGTCTAATTCTTTGTCATCTTTACTGACTAATTTCATCAGTAATCTGCAAGACAGTCAATTGGTGGGTCCCACAGACCAGCTTCCCGGCTTGGGGGCAGTGTGTGGAAGAATGGAGAGCAGTTCTCTCTCTTTTGAAATTTGACTTTTTAGAAAATAAACTCCTCAAACCAGGGTTATAGAGCATGTATGGGCCTCAGATCCTTTTGAGAAGTTGGCAAAGATTACAGCATAATAAACCACCCCCCTCCCAAATATACACACACTCAAAATCATAAATAGCTGTAAAGAACCTTATGTGACTCCTTGAGCTTGTCCAGATACCAAGGTTAAGAGTGCTGTAATATTAATAAGATTTATGAATCACTATTTTCTTTTGTGAAGTTAAAAAGATCAAAATAAAAATGTGTGTTATCCAACAATGTGTTCTCGGAGCCAAACAGTAAGTTGTCTGGAAAATGTACAGAATGTTGAGAGGATACTCTGGGGAAGAAGTTCACATCCAGCAACTGCATTACGAGCATTTTATTTCAAAAATAAATTTCAAAGGTTCACACATTTTAAATTAGGGTGATATTGAACTAACAATGTCAAATGATTTATCTATTTAAACTATCTTTTACTCATTGTAACTACAGGCCAAAGGCACACTTCGTGTTCAATTATCGTTTGCTATATAACCAACTTTTCATTATAAATATTTTCAGAAATAATCCAAAAGAAGGCTGAATTAGGTATAGGGTTTTTTCTTTTAATAAAATCGTCCAAAGTTTGGAAACTTGTTGAGGTGTTTTTGTGTTAAAAACAAACAAGCAAACAAAAAACAAAATAAACCTGATGCCTCTGGTAGAAACACACTGCACAGTGCTTCATTAAGGACATAGCCACATGTGTCCAAAAGGGTATGTGGCTCATGGTCAGGCCCTAGGGAAGGCTGAAATCTGGGTAGCAATATAACTGTCAACTTGACACAGGAATGAGTCTGTTGATATTAGCCTGGCTAATCATTTTGCTAATTGGACGGCCAGTTGGGCCACAGCGCAAAGTCAGATCGGCTTTCACTTTAACTACTCACGCAGATGATATTTGACTCAAATGTATTACTTTATATCAACACACTGAATGGCTGTAAAAATAATACCACATGTGCTGCTGCCTCTTTTTAATAAGTGTCTTCCTCAATATTCCCTGTTACAATAGAGATTTTAACATGAAAAATTAAAGGTTATTTAATGGGTATCAGTTGAAAATGCACCCATAAGATTTTGGAAGTAAATTTAGCCATCAGGGCAGCTCCTAGCATCACTGGTTTGTCACTTGTCTTCACTCTTAGCAGCCCTGATCAAACTGATCTACCTTTGATTTCCTATTTATGAAGCAGTGTGTCCCACCCTTCTGCTTCCTTCGAGCCTATAATATGGTCCCATTCTCCCCTCAAATCGTGTTTTAAAAGTAATGTACTCTGTCCATTCTTTTTGGGTTTAGATCGGCTAGATGCTTGTAGATATGTTTATGAAGAAGATGAAATGCATGAAAAGTCTGAATGTGGTCAAACAAGTGCACAGAGCTGAATCAAATACACAACATATCTTTGAAGAGACAGAAGCACTAACTGATTGAGTTTTGGTTCCCTGTGTTCTTTTTATTAGTGATTTTCAACTCCACAATTAGGGAAAAGATTGTGAAGTTGCCAACCTAGAGATGGGTCAGCAGTTAAAACAGGTACATCAGGTATATCATCAGCTGCAGAAGGTGCCTACAAAAGCAAGGAATTTCACAGGGGTCTTACGGAAAACAGTCAGAAACATTATTTTAGATTATTTGAATTGTTGCTTCAGCAGAATTGGCAGGAGTTTCTCTCTAAAACAGAAGTTTTAAAACTGGGAACAAAGTTTTACTAATGTCCACAAAATTACTAAAAGAAGTTAAGCCTCCAAAAGTAAATTCTTACAATCAGCAAGTTATTATATTCTCACTAGGCAAATCACTGTTTCTTGTGAATTAAACTACTCTAGAAAATTTGTACTTCTTAAATTCCTTTTTTGCAGAATTGCTGAGTATCTTTAGTCTCCTAATATTTGCACTGTTCATCATTTTACCTTGTAATAGGATTTAAACTAATGATCAAAACTCCTGCTACATCAAACTATTAACTTGGAACCAGAAAATGGATATATTTATAATTTATTTTCTTTATCCTGCTTAATTTCAACTGGAAATGTAAACTAACAGTGAAAGAAGAATGAGAATAAACTATTTCTATACTCATCCACCTTGATACTGTGGAAAAAGCTTATCCATATGGAAAAATATATTCTCCTGAAGAATGATTCATTGTAAATATGTGCACTGAGATATGAAGAACATTTTAGTAAGTTGTTCTATTAGGCTCTTTAGTAAGTAAATGAAAATAATTCATGTTATATAATATATACATATATATTTATATTTATACCTATCTGTTACGTTTTTTGTAAAATGTCCTGCCATCTTACTTCGACGATTCACTTCTACTTCTTCTGTCATGTTTTCCTTCTTCTTCAATATTCCCACCTTTACCCAATCTGTATGAGTCCAGGCTCTCTTTCCTAAGGCTAAATTTGGCTCTTCCAACGACAGCCTTTCTTGTTTTTTTCTCATCTCCTGCTATGGAAGCAGTGAGAAGTCTCCGACCATTGGTCAATCCCAGATCTCAGTAAGAGCATCTATAAAGCAGCCTCAAATGGGTAACATGTCCTCTTTGGAAACCTCTCCAAGACCCCAAATGTCCATTATCTAAGAATCATTTTTCCCAGAATAGTACTTCCAGGTAAGAAGTCATCAATAAATCATGAACACATTAAATTAGCAATTATGGAACAATTTTTCCAATTTTAAAATGAGGATTATACACTACCATACACAATGTGTTTTATAAAATTTATATTTATATATATAATGCAGACTGTAATAGACTTTCTTTCCTTGGCAGGGCCAAGTTAACTTATTAATATTATTTGTGCAGATTCTATGGACATATACATAGATGAAGCCAGTGCTTTATTTTAGAGCTTCAATTGTATGCTCTCATTGCAGTCACTTGTTCAGTCAGTAAATCAAAGGACTAAACTTTAAATATAGGAAAATGGGGATCAAATAAGGTTTTATATTTTATTGACCTCATTAGCTTTATGTGGTGAAAATAACATGCTTATTATCAACTTTAAGGACACGCTAAAACACAACTGATGCTATTGAAATCTAATCAAATTAATGAAGAGGTGTTCACCAATTCAAGATTGCTGCTGGGTGATTAGTTTTATACATAGAAGAAAATTTTGGGGCTTCTTTGAGATAATGTGACCTACTTTGTTTAGGTAGGTAATATACTAGCACCCAAGAAGAGGTTTGCCTAGGGGCAGCTAAGTTTGTGTTTAGTTATATCAAAAAGTATTAAAATCAAACCGGTTGGTTAGTAGATTCTTATTCTAACATATCAATAATTTATGTGAGATTCACCACGGCTTCCCAGACCCTATGCCAACCAGTGTTCACTTATTAATGCCCTTCCCTTCATTCATTATGGCTCATCAACAAGCCTTTTTATATTATCTCTCTAGTACACCTTTTGTACACTGAAATTTTGTTCTTATTTCATTCTCAAATCTTCTCAAAGTTGATTGTTTATGGTCATGTGGCTCTCAATGCAAATGTCATATCTTCAAGATATTTTTCTAAAGATACATATAAGCAGTATCCTGCAGTCATTCCCTTTTATATTATTCTGTTACATGTGCCTTATCACATTTACCACCACTGGAAATTAATTTGTTTTTATTTTCTGATGTAATACACTGTCTAGAGATTAGAATTGCCATAATAGAAAGGTCCTTATTGTTTGTATCTGTTATTTCCTTACTGGCTAAAATAGTGTTATTTATGAAATAAATTATATTTCTAAATAAATGTCAGTTCTTTCTTTTGTCTTTATGTCCTTAGAACACAAGTATGTACTGAAAGTAAATGTAGGATACTCAGATGTGGACTATAGGATATGATTTTGTTTCAAGCTACACAACCAAAGTCAGTAACACATCATCAATGATTGTGGTTAAATGTAAGTTGAAAAAGGAGAAAAATTAGTTTTTCGCACCTAGTTCAAACATTGAGGGGAAAAAGCACTGAACTGTGAATACTTATTATAATTTGGTTGAAACTGATCTGATGTGGATTTAAGGTGCATTAAAGGTGTTTCGAGTTGAAGACAAGGGTCTGTAAAGATAATATATTATTCTTACTTCCATGGCTTCCCTAAAATTGAAACTGTGTTCTCCACCATCCTCCTCTGGGAAAGGAGTATTATTCTGAGTGGGGGGTGGGGGGGTCTGCCTGCATTTGATTGTTCAGCTGTATATCAACTGGCTTGGGTTCAGCAGAGGTCTCTGCCATTTTGCATTCAATCCTCCAGAAAATCACCACCCAAATATCCTACAACAGGGATCAGGCTTCGGTTTAAGTGCTGCTCCCCTCACATACTTGTGTTCTAGTCATTTAGAAAAGTGTGATTAAAAACCATTATGTGCCCTAACAGATGTGACCTTAAAGAGTCTACTAAGGTTAAAAAAAAAAAGGTGCAAAGCAATAGTGGTTAGACTAACACCAGGAAAGTATTATATGAGCTGAACCACAGTGAATAACTTCTCATTGATTACTACCTTCTGTTTCAAGAAAAATACCACGATGTTTAAGAATGAGCTGCAATGTTCTTACATCAGCGCCCCTCTCCCCACCTCTAGTCTCTCCCGGTTCTAATGAGGAAGAAATTAAATTTCAATAGTTGCTGAATTTTAAATGCTCTTCGTTGAAGAGGAATTATTAGATTGTTACCATCTTCATTTCCTCTTCTCTCAGATAATTTAATCCATGTGCCAAGAAAAGACAAAACAAAATAAAACCATCTAAACTGTTTAGAAAATGAGATACCCTTGTTTGAAAAATCCATTATAAATACTAAAAGATGTTTAGTAATCTTAGGAAACAAGTCAGCTACCTTTTATTAAGCATACCGTTCCTATAGACTGGCAGTCTTGCAAATTTCCCTGAGAGTTCACAGAAACATCCAAATGTCTTTGTGTCTAATGTGGTTTACCTTGTTCCCTAATACCCTGCTACTGAGTTACTAATGTTTGAACATACAATATAGATTGTCAATTCAATAGAAGAAGCTATTTTTAAGTAATAATTTTTAAATTGTAAAAACTGGTAGATTATTCTACTCTTCTTCCAATGCACATTTCTTTGTCTGGCCATATTATATAAACATAAATTTATAGGACATCTCCTGAGCAAAGGATAGAGTCTCTCTTTATGAAAATTGGACTACTGAGCTGGGTTTCAGTAATAATAGAGGTCTACAAGATATAATCTAGTTGCCTGAAAATGTTTACTAGTGATACACATATGTGCTTTATTAATATTTGTAGTAAAACTAGAATGAACTATTTTCTTCTTCAATTATCAGGCTTACAAATGTGTCCTTAACGTTGATGTTACTTATACTTGATGTGGATTTGTATTAGTTATAGGTATTTTAACCAACAGCATTGTCTAATAGGGCTGTTATAACAGTTTACAGATATTAGCAAGGAAAAAGGTAGAATATAATAAAAAACAACTTCTAAGGTGAAAAACAAGGATTATTTCAATGGTTTCAATTATATCCTGTGTAAGACGAATAAAAAATACCCAAGTCTTGCAATTCAAACAACTTGCTGTTTGAAATGAGCCTCCATGAACAGTTACCAGTTTCTCCTAATATTCATCAGTTTAAAAAATACTCTAAAATTTTCCAAATAATGGTTCATTGTTGTGGGTAATTACAAGGACATGTGATATAGTTTTGTTTTGTGTTGTTTGGTACCAGGGATTGAACTCGGTACCTTGCGCTTGCGAGGGAGGCTGTAGAACCACTGAGCTAAATCCCCAGCCCAAGTGATACAGTTTTAATTATTTAAACAGTGAGTGTGAGGAAGGTATAAATCAGGAAATGGTGGAAAAGCACATTCCTTCATCCCTGCCTTAGAAGAATGCTGTGGAAGAACTGAGGGATGGGTGTAGTTTAGGTTAAAATGCAGATATTTGATAATTTAGTAAACTCTAGTTATTTGTATCCTCCACTTGAACTGAGAATTAAGAGTTTATCAAATAGGAAACACAGAGATATTAGAAAGCACAAAAGATGTCTTAGAAACAGGAAGCTAAAGAATTGTTTCCCAATCAGCAAGTTCAATGTGGTGGCTTCCATAAGATTTCTAGGTCTCCAGCTTGCAGAGTCATGTGTTCGCTACTAAATGTAGATCATAAAATGTGGAGCAGTAAACACAAGACATTTTAGTTACAGTATCTAGAAATGATTAAGGATGATGTGAAGATGTTTAAGGATGCCATTATAATACAGGTGAGCAGGTGACATAAGAAGTATTTTAAAGCCAAAGAGTAAACTTGTCATGAGGTGCAAAAGACACCAAGGCATGAAATAACTTCTTTATAATTCACACTCACCAGTACCAGTATAGAAGGCTGATGCAGACATGAAATTGGAAGTTACTGTCCTTAACCTGGCTAGACAGAAGTTCATTCTTAGACATCTTATGTATAAGAGCTAGAACTCTTATTGCTAGATGTTTAAGACATATATTGGCTTTCTTTTGGGTCTAAAATTTTGCTTAATAAAATAGGGTCTTTTGATGAAGAGAGGAGCGGAGATTTTGGTGAAAAACAGGAGAAATAAAGGAAGATAATAGGTAAGATGGTTACAGTGAATAAAGCCTTGGTCTGAAAGTTGTGTCTTTCTTTCAACTGCTCTCTAGTAATTGGCAAGTAACTTCTCCTATTTGAATCTCAGTTTCTTCATGTGCAAAATAGTAAGAATGATACTGATTTAGAGAATCCTTGCAAAATCACATGAAATGAAGCCTATAAAGAGCTGAATGTAATGTCTGGAATATAGCAGAACCTCAAAATTTTTGGTTTCATAAAGTTCCTTTGGAAATTCATAATCTGTCTTGTTTGAAATTAAGGTAGATATTTATATTGTACATGCTCCTGAGATTAAGACACATAAGAAAGCAAGAAGAAAAGATGACAGGATAGCTTGTTTGTGTGTTTAAATAAAACCTGCCCAGTTTCTGCAGGAGGAGGGGACACTATTACAGTCCATGTCCTATAACTCCTCACCAGAATGCATAAGCACCGTGTTGGATGAGGTAATATTGAGTATATTCCGTGCACTAGATGAGGTTTGTAGCTATGAGAATGTTTAGAAAAATTTCTAGAATAGAAGAATGAGACGGAAGAACGTAGAACTCACACTCGAATCTAGCTCTCTGAGTTGAAGCTTGATTGCAGTTTTCTGAGGATGGCTTGTTACATGAAGCTCAGTCCCAGAAAACAGTGAGAAGACAGAAATGTAGGCTTCTCTATTCCCTTCCAGCCTTGTGCATCTTTATTGTACAGCTTTGAGAAAATATTGGACTAGATATGGGGAAATCCCAACGTCCAAAGGCAACTGCTAAAGAAATACATGACTTTTCTTCCTATTTTTGTAAACAAAAGCAATCTTGAAATTTTTTTATTAATACATTTCCTCCTATTCTGTTTCAGAGGGCTTACTAAATAATATGTTTTTAGTTAAAAATGGCAACAGATTTGATTTTAAACAATGATGATTTACATAAATGTCTGGCACTGCGTAAAAAGATTTAGAATATTCATGAATTCTGATCTCACACTGTTCTGAACAATGACACTTTTGTACTTAAACCAATTTGATCACTTTTAATTACAATTTTCTCTAATAATTAATACTTTAATACATTTTTACAAGCTATGTAACATCATCGACAATGATTCAGTCCACATATTGACATCATTATGTTCATTTAATGTATACGGACATTAGACTCAATTACAGTTTAGATTTTAATCCTTTTTCCCTACTAAAGATATTGATACTTTTTATGCTAATGATGATGATACTTGGATACAATATGTCAATTACATTTATGCCTACCTCTAAGAGTATCAACATTGGTAAATGAAACAAACATGAGTAAACTTTGATCTTATGGAAGACTCGCAACAACTTGCAGATATGAATGTATTTCTTGTTGTTCTCATTTTTCTGCTTTGTTATATTTCAGTTAAATGAAGGAACATTTTTTAAAAAGATGTGAAATTGGTTCTTCAGACTGAGATTTCATTTATTAAAATTGTTTTGCTTATTTTAGGAAAGTGTGCACTGATAAAAGAAAAATTCCATGCCTAAATTATTAAAGAATGCCTATCTGTATATTGCAACATTTAACTATTATGAATCAATCCAAGCTCAGATTTCCTTACATACAGTGTTCAGTATAGTAAGTATTGTTTGCAAACACTGTTCAGAACATCTGTTTAAAATAGTTTTTTATAAATTAAAATATTTAGCAGCCATGAAAGGATCAGGTATGGGGACTTAAATTATTTTGTTCTTTCAATACAGAAGTAAATTGAACTGATTATAATATTTCATGCATTTTGATGTAACAAATGACTTCATGGGATATAACAGGAAACCAAGCTAATTTTCCATCAATTGCACTGTCGAAGATTGTTCTACTGTAATATTTTGGTTTTAGGGCATTAGGGCTTATTTCTAGCAGAGTCCTGGAGTAGAAGTATTCAGTTTTGACATGGTCATTCATTTCTGTCTCAGGACCTAGGTACATTTTAATAGATGGGATGAGAGAGAAAGGGCTGTTTTGTCTCTCAAGGAATTGCTAAACCAGATGTTGAAAAGGGAGGAGAGATTTTAAAATTTTCACGGAAAAGCCCCATCCAGTGAATTAAAAACTGATATCCAGTCACTAACAAAGCCTCCAACGGGATAGTTTTGGGCACTTCTGAGTCCACTGCTGGTCACTTCTTTACTCCTCTATGAGGTGATTTTTCCAGGTCATTTCTTACTGTATATTTGTGGAGGATTTGTGTTAGGGCCATGCAGATCACCATCTGCTCTACAGATCAAAGACTTCTATCTCTAACGTCCTCACTGAAACAAGGGTCAATGTTGGATTTAATTCAGTGAAACCCACATAAAATGAATTGCAGATTTTAGTGCATTTTAATTTTTAAAAGAACTTAGCCATACAATATTTAAGAAAGATAAAAAATACTTATATAGTGTTTTAATTAGTTCCTAAATCATTAAATTTTTTCTTTGCTTCATGGCAGAGAAAACAAATGACACTGTCAAACTTCAAAGACATTTTTAAAGTCTTCCTTGTGTCTCAGTGGACAAAAATGTTTAAAAAATATCATTTACATATAATGAGATGGTTATAAAAATCTGAGTATAATTTCAACGTGGTTAAGACTTTTAAAATGAAATTTACGTGTTTTGAAGTGAAACAAATTTTCTTAACTGAAAAATTTCAAGATAGCTTATCCTCAGAAGGATTTGTATGAAAAGCTGAAAACATCAAAACTTTAAGAAAAGGAACCCAATTTCCGATCTTTGAAGATGGGAATGCATCTGAACTTTCCCAGTATTCCAAGAGAGGGCAGTGAAAGTCCACAGATGGATGTGTTGAAAAACAACTTCAGAATACAACTCTCTGAAGAGAAACCTGTCTTAACACGGCTACCTCAGGAAAAGGGGAATTATTGCACTTAATTAAAATGTATTGACACCATATGTAGCCCTGACTCCCCACCTCTCTTTTTGGATTTATTAATGATAAACAAAAATCAGAGACTAGTAAAGACAATATTCTGATAAGAATCTATGACTTATCATCTATATATTAATCCTGCAAAGAGTACACACATACAAAAAGCTAGTTAGAAAACTAGTTAGTTACACTCATACAAAAAGCTAGTTAGAAGCCTTTCAAATGTGACACTTTATTATCTCTATAACTCAAAGAAATGTCACTGGACTGCTTTGTAAAATAATTTTTTCATGACAGTTTGTATTTTCTTATGTAATTTTATAAAATTTTAAAAGATGGCAAAGTTCTGTTTTGCTTTGTTTTGTTTTGTTTTGCCAGTGCAGATAAAGATTTGGTTTTTGGAAATCACCTACATAGAAATAGGAATAAAAATTTGTATATCTGAATCTCCATTTTCCTTAAAGTTGTTGATCTTTGAATAAAATATATCCATTTGAGGAGAAAGTGAAACCTTCTTGCCATGACTTGGACATCTATAAAAACATAGGTTTGATGAAATCTTTTGGGAAAATATAGTACAAAAATCTGTTTTTAAGAAACATTTTAACTCTTTCTCTTCTTTATTCCCTTTATTTGCCACAACCTTTTCATTTGCACTTTTTATTTGTTTTCTGATTAAGTTTTTATTTTACATTCTTCAAAAATGCCCTTGGGGTTAGAAATATATATCATCAATACATTTAAATCTAGATTGTTTTTTCTTATATTTTAATTAGGTTAGTTATTTCTTAATAGTTTTGAAGATTACAGCATTTTATTTAAAACATCCATTCATTTTCTGATTATAAAACAATAAACAATAATAATGGAGCATTTTGAAAATACAGATACCAATATAAAATAAATATTCAGTGACCCACACTTCTACCTCCTAGATATGCACAATCATTCTGTTGTTATGTTTGCCTCCATTTTCATGTATGTGTGTGTGATAGTTTTCCTTCTTTTCACATATGTGAACATAAAGTAGATAAGGATTTCATATATATTAATATATATTTTTCCATATATCTATATATATATCAGCATTGAATTATGCCAATTTAGAATTACGATTTGTCTATTACTTACCATGCTTCGTACTCTTTTCCAAGTCTCTAGTCATTTACTTTTTCCACATACAGTACATGAATGATATAACTTACACCTCAGCAATCTACATATTGCACCTTATTCCAAAGTCAAAAATGTTCCATGATATCAATTCTACATCTTTGCATTTGAGCATTCCATCTTTTAAATTAGATCTATGACTGGCCTAAACAAATAACTACAGTAAGGAAGTTTTAAATGTCAAGGAAGAATATTGACTATTTTAGGAATGAGATATTTTCATGACTATATTTTCATAGCATGAATAAAGAAAGGATGCAGTTGAGTCTCTTGTTTACATAACTATTTATTACAGATGAATACCTTTGCATATGCTGAAAGCATCCTGGTCCTTTTGTTGATATAAGATAGCCTTTAGAACAATGCTATTTTAAAAATATTCATTTACCCAAAAGCATTTTCAAATATCTTTTCTGCCACCATATAGAACTCAAAAGATAAATGAGATATTTTATTATGTGTTTCAGAATCACACATTTAGTAACTATATTTGAAAGCCAGGTAAAAAATATTGAAAGCTTTTACAAATTTGTGGAAACTGATATTAAAGAAAAGACTTCTTGGAGAAAACGTTCTAAACCCCCACCCACTCCCCTTAAACCCTGGCCTTTTGTTTTCAATTTTTATTTTTTAGTTTATAACATCTTTATGCTGATTTATCTTACCACATTTGCAGAAGAACTTTTGCCTGCCTTGTAAGATTATTATGTATTTGATACCTTATAATACAGAATAAGTACAGAATTAATTGCATACCAACAGTAGTTACCCTTACATATTTTTAAACACTTAGTTAATTCAGGCATGTATCTAAATAAATACTGATTCTAAGGCCTTTTATTTTTCCTGGAATAGTAAAAGAAAATCAAGTTTTACATGCTAAAATAATATATTAAAAGACTTAAAATTGGCTGAAATATAGGGAAATATTGCTAACATTTTTAAACTACAGTGACACAACAAGCTGCAATCTGAATCCTAGTACATGTCTTAATGTATATCCTACCATAGCTAATATGTTCTTTTCTCTTTATATGTGTGTGTTTACCTGATTGCATACACTATAATCAATAGACAAGTATATTATATGTAAGTGTGATGTATGTGTATACACAAACACACATGCAAAGTGTACATGTACATATATACAGGGAGATCTTACATACATAGGGAGCACACAAGTGAGAAAATAAAGGCACAGAGTGTATAATGAAAACACCTAACTATATACACCTTGAAATATTTTCAGCTCATATAATTAGTCAAAGAAAAACAAATAACAACTTCAAGAATCCTACATTTTTTTACACCCTGGCCTATGGATTATTTTTAAACAAAGAAACATTTTGAGCCTTCATCACAGCTTTGAGTAATGAAAGTGTTCCTGCACATTTGAATTTCACAGGTTTTGTATTTCACACTGGGAGTCAGGCTTTCACAGTTTTTAACTACCTTAAAACCTTGTTAACTTTCAGCTGAAATTGCTGTTTAACAATGTCATGTTCTGGTGGGAATACAGAATCTTTTAGAAAGCAGTCTTGAAGAACTGTTCCCAGAGCAATCTAAATCTGTATCTGAGTGAAAAAAGTCCCTCGTTGGTAGCAGCAGCATGGGCTTGAAGGGCAAGGTATCTTTAGACAAAAAAGAATGGTGGGATGGAATAAAGATAAGTTTTCTCTAAAATAAAAATTAGCTAATGAATGAGAATGTTTTGCTTATTGAGAATGACAAGGACCAGCTCTGGGGCTGCTCAAAGCAGGGTGTATCAGCTGATTGTAGCGCTCTCTATGTCCTTCCTGGGAAGGAAGAAGGAATTGGTCACCTGGGTAGAAGATCCTCATTACCTGAGGCTTCACAGTATAGTTGCAGGTAAGAGGGAATGCAAGTCTGAGATATCAGAGTCAGCCTGCAGCTGTGAACTAAGTAAGGTACAGTGTTGAAGGCTTTAATTTTAAGTGAAAATGAAAGGCCAAGCTGGGAACCACCTGAGGATTCCAGCAGTCAGCAGGTAAGGAAAGGGGCTGCGGAGGTTTCACTTTGAAGTCCAGTGAATGGAAGAACACAAGTGAGAGTGAAGACTGAGAAGGACTCAGGGCACTTAAGGATCTGAGAATAGGCATTTAGATTTTGTGTATAAAATATCCTAGGCCACGGAGACGTTGTTTATAGAATTTTAGAAGGAGCATGTTGTACTTTTTTCCCTCTAAAATATTTCTTTCTAAAGCAGTGGTTCTTAATCTGGGGAGAAACTGGCAATGTCAGCAGTCCTTTTTGGGAGACACACCTTGGGGGAAGGACAGTACCAGAATCTGGTAGATAGAAGTCAGGAACATTTGGACACAAGGCCCAGGACAGGCCTCCTTATAACAATCATCCAGGCCAAATGTCACAGACCCAAGGCTGAGAAATCCTGGTTTAAACCCATTTTTCAGATCATGTGACTATTTCTACCAATTAACACCAGCTAATTCATTGTAGAGCTTATGTTAAAATGGAAATATGTGGTCTTTAATCAACATGCTCAAATGGCATGTAAATTCTTAGCATTAAAATAAAAGCATCACAAATGTGAAATCATTTAGCCTTGTAAGCAGTCACAACTGCTAGTATTTTTCATCTTTGTGTATCTTTCAGCTTTTTATTATTGTTCAGTTTGAAACTATTTGCCTGAAAAATCAAAAAGTGAGTCAAGATCTAGAATGCAAATTTACCCAAACAATACATGAAATAAAATAATAGACATTTCCAATTAAGAAGTACCAAGAACAGCTGTAGAAATAAAATATTAGTGTGCCTGGTAATGTAATACAGATTTTTTAAGGCACCTATTGGACTCTGAAAGCAAAAGGCATTTGGTTTGTCAGGAGTGGGGCTGCACTCCTCATTTCAGGCTTTCCTCTCCTCGAAAGCTTTCTAGACCTCTATGAAACAGACATTGTGGGGTGTGAAACTGTCAAATGGAGACAAAAGGCTTCCAAGGGGCCCAGTGTTGCATTAGAAGGCACTTGTTTTCCATCTCACAACGCAGCCTGCCTGTGATGAGGTCTGTTTTTTCTACACTTGGCAGCAGCTGACCAGTGAAATTTGGTCTTTGCCGGAAGTCTTAGCTACAGTGGTGGCAAGGGTTAATATTAAACCCACCAGAGCATTTTGCACAATCTCCCAGGAGATCTCTCAATGGATTTCCACTGCCACTGGAAATAATGGCTCGCAGCTGCAGCAACCCATGGTAACACTTGATATTCCCGTCGCAAGTAGGCCAGCGCTTTCAGTGGAAATGAGAAAATCACCAATGCTGTGCTGTACGTTTATACCCGGGGTCAAAGTTCCTAAGCCACAACCTAAAATGACCTTGCAGCCCAGCACTGAGCCCACATTGCTTCTGGATGTGTTTATTATCTCTGCTTTTTATGAAAAGTATACTTTGGCACACAGGTGCAGAGGTAAAAGCCAGTGAAAGAGCCTTAGGGAAATGGATATTCTGGGGTAAAGGGAACTGATTTCTGCTTTTCAGAGTACTTTTCATCTACTTAGCGGGAATCGAGGGTTATTCTTTCAAGATTGTGTTCAAAATGCACTAAAATGTTCATCCATTCCCCGCATAGCCAGATCGCTTCAGTTTACTGGCCCAGTGAACTGGAAAAATTCTATGAGTGTCAACATTATTCTCTTGGGATTAGACGTTTTATATCAGAAACGATTGATAAAAATGAAAGTACCTTCCAAGAAAGATGACAAATCATTATTTAAACAAACTGCCAGTCACCTCCTGAGACACTGATACTATTTGAATAGCTGCTCTACTCCCTCTCCTCTGAATCGTTCGACACTTATTCAATCATTTATTAATATATTTAAGCGTGTGTTTATTCAGTCATTCTTTTCTCATTTGTGAAATCATTAAATGGACTTGCTGTATCCTGAAAAGTTGCCAAGCCATAGGCAAGTTGTCATTTTTATAGGCATGTTCTTGATTTAGAGCAGCTACCCTAGAGAAGGAATCCTGAAGACTCTCCAGATACTGTGGTAATTTCAAACAAGCCTGACCCTTACCCCCACTGGATTGTAATCTATCTTATCTACCCATCCATCATCTACTCATCCATGCATCTAATACATTGAGATGTTGTATAGAGTAGTTCATGTTTATATTTTTATAATATATTTTAAAGTATTATTATTCATCTAAAGGTATATGTATGTATGTAAGAGAACATTGTGAGACTGCCTGAGGAATCCAACAGTCTTATACAATAATGAAAATTAGCTGTGACAGATTTTTTAAATATCAGGAAGCACTGGGGCTACTCCATGATGTCATGGGGGTCCCTTGAGAAAAAGTGGTCATTAAGTGAGTTGCCTGTGGTGATAAGAAGTCATTAAAATAAACAGAACTTCTCCGTAATTACTAAATTTCTCAGAAAAACAATTAGAGTGCTTGAGATGGTTTGTGTCTGTCTTCCGCTGAGTTCAAAGTTTCCACTTCCCCCATTTTGTAAAAAAGTGATGGTTGAAATTGTGCAGCATAATCAAAAGGAAAAAGAAATAGAGGCCCTTCTGGAATATTTGACAGAAATTTTTGCTATGTTTAATTTTGTCTTAAAAAGTTGGGAGCCCTGAAATAAAGTGGGATAAATGAACTGGTTCTTTGTGAAAAATACAATTTCAAATTATTTTACATGATGTTACATTCTTAAAGTTAACATAATAAAACATGAACCTTGTATTATAGTCAATCAAGGAAGAGCATATTATATACTACATATACAGTATGTTATGTACATATTGTCTACCATAGCATTTTGCTCATTCATTTGTGTGTGTATCCCTCAATATTCAAAGGCATTGATTCCAGGACCCTTCAGAATATCAAAGGCTAAGTATGCTCAAGTCTCTTCTGTGATGTGGTTTAGAACATGTACATAACCTATACAATGCTCTTATATTCTTTGAATCATCTATAGATTACTTAAAATAATACCATGTAAATGGTGTGTAACTTATTATACTGGACTGTATAGAGAATAATTGCAAGACAAAAAGCATGTACAAGTTCAGTACAAACATAATTTTTAAAAATTGTTTTTCATAAGCCATTTGTTGTATTTATAAATCCAAAACTCACAAACACGGAGGGCTGACTATATCTACTCACACATACACTTAGCATTGATAAACTATCGTAGCAATTAATTTTCTTACTTCTTTCTTCAAAAGTCAGACTATTAATAGCTGGAATTTCAGATTAGAAGTACATTTCCATGTCACTGGATTCTTTAAAAATACATATTGAAATGGTAATCATTAAACTTTCATTGGAATATACTTTCCTGGGAATTAAATGTAAAGAAAAAAATTTTGATAGATTGAATTTGCATTTTTATATCCAAGAGTAGGATGAAAGGTAAAATTAAATAGATGTCTTAAGAGCACTGTCACATAGAGGGTAGAAAGAGGTTACAGGAGGATGCTAGGCCAGGGTACTCAATCTTTCTCCTTTACAACCTTCCTCTGGCCCTGCCTGGCTGATGTTCAACTGACTCTGTGAGCTAGACCCTAATGAACTGTTCTTCCATACAAGGAAATAATGTAGCCCCAGATCCTAAGCAATGTTTTGTAAATTGAATCTTACTCTCATTTGGGCATGTGATTACTTCTTTTTAAAATTTATTTTTAGTAGTGCATGTTTGCAATATATAACGATTACATTCACCACGGGGAGTTAGTACATATGCATAACACACCTTGGTTCCAGGAAGCTGCATTTTCATCTGAAATGCTAAAGAGAGGATTACTCCATAGCATGTCAACGTGAGTTGCAGGACAAGAACTCATTACTTAGTGGTGTTGCTATTTTGTATTGCCTTGGAAAGATGACCTCAGGAAACCCCTCTCTTCCTCGCTCTCTGTATTCAAATAGCACCCTGAGGTTGTGGCAATCATAGCATATATTTCCATTTATGTTCATTTTTTAATACTTGTTTTGTTGTTGCCATTAGGTTATGTCTTTTTGGAAGAGAGGTGAGATTGAATTTGTCAAATCAACGTCAGGGTCCTCAAATTTTATAGAATGAATAAAATTTTGTGGAATGAATACATAAAAAGAAGAATGAATGGATATTTTTACTGTGATTTATGGAATTCATGGGTTTCTGTAATGCCTCTCTACAAAGGACTTTCGCTTGTGCTTTCTGAGCATATAGGGTATTTAAGAATCATGATTATGGCACATTATACATCTCTAAGAATACAGAAGTGAAAGAGATAACCATTCTTCTAGGACATTGGAGAGGAATGTCTGGAAAGCTCTCATTTTATAAATAATCTACCAAATTTAAACTTTGTTCAAATGTTTATAACTGAGAACATGTTTTTAGTGGTTGCAAGTGAGCAATGACCTCTAACATCTATTAATATTCTGCCAACTTTTGGTTACTAAATTTATCATCAGGGATGAATGTTATTTTCTGTACCATATAGAATTTTTGGTAGAATTTAAACTAAATTTAGAGAAATAACATACAGAATTATGTGGAGCCTTCACTCCTATCTGTATAAAAATAAATACAGTGTGTGCCTGTACTCATATCCTTAGTTTGGGGAATTAAAAGAATGGATAGACATCTACCCTCTTTGCTAGTGTACGGGAAGCAGAAAGATAGGTAACCTTAAAATAACCTGTTGTTCTCTTTCAAAAGCATTTTTATACTTTATTCTTTTTTTTTTTTTTTTTTTTTTTTTTTTGGTACCGGGGATCAAACTTGGGTCCTTGCGCTTTTGAGACAGGTGGCATAACTAATGAGCTAAATCTCCAGCTATACTTTATTCTTTATGTTTGTGTTGCTTTTGAAACCAGCATCAGGCAAAATGACAAAGTCATGTTGGATATTTTACTCAGGTAGAACTCATAATTAGCAAGTTCTTCATCCTGTGTTAAATATCTGAACTTGTTCAATGTTAGGAATAGGACACATCATCTTCATTCAAAATATTACACAATATTAATTTATGACTCTGATCATTTTTAAAATGAGGAATTTAATTCAGGGTCTTGGTGCTGTGGGAATGCCTCATCCCTTTAATTAAAATAGGACAAATGATGATAGAAAGGGATGCTTATAGAATCATGTAAGAGAGAAGGTGCAGTATTACATGCTCTCCATCCCTGCCTAATCTCTGTGGTCGGAAAGCAGCTGCAGAGCTCCCCTGGGAGCAAGCAAAGCTGACTGGCAGCTGGTAAACACCTGTTGGGCTGATCATGACTCTTGTCCATTTGGATCAGACAGGGCCTCTGTTTCTGATTGGTTGTTGCTCATGCTCTACCAGTCATTAAATATTTTCAATATCACCTATGGGAATACAGAACTATGCTATATTCTTGACATGCATACATTTGCTTCATGTAGGAAAGAAAGTTACATTTATCCGAATTCAAATGAATAAGGGTCTTGTCTGGACATTTCTAACAGAAAGCAAAAAGGTATGAAACACTCTGAGATAGGCTAAATATCTAAGTTTTAGAATGCTTTCCAAGAAAATGAAATAGAAAACAAAACAAGGTTCTGATTAACCAATTTATGTTAAATAAGTCAGGTCTGAAATCCATTCATACATGATTCATTGGCAAGTGCACCCTGTTAATGATTTAAAAACTTATGATTCCAACCAGAGGTTGTTATCCTTATTAACTACGCATTTTCATTTTTACACTTTTTAACAAATGTAATAGAAGTGAAATCTTGTCCCCACCTATATCTGCAAATAGAAATGGAGTATAAATTAGTGAGACTGCATCCTTTCTTTACTTCCTGTTCTTGTCAAAAATATAACACTGGAAAAAGCAGAGAGGCATGAAGTTCCTGGAGACAGAGTGGTGCCACCTTAGAGAAAAGCTGAATCTTCCACTTCTACCTGACATTTGACGTTCTCTTGAACAAATTGATGAAAAATGGTACTTCACAACTATTAAAAAAAGAGAAGAAGTCAGGCTGCAAAGGTATGCTTAGTGCCTAGACACAGCTGGAAATAATTGGGAAGCAGAGTACAGTGCAAAAGAGTTTAAAAACCACATGTTCTCAATGATATTTTCATAGTGCTCCAAGCAATTTTCTTCCACAAGTCAAATGGTTTCAAGACTCTCCAGCCCCCAAATTACCTACAAAACACAAATGCCAAAAAAAGGTAAACTGCAATGCATTAGGACAAAACAACCAGTAACCCCTGAGGAAATTCCTTGTCAAATTGTGAATGGGATAGATCATGGCACCGACAGCCCTTGAGCAGTCTTTCATCCAAACTGCCAGTGTCCTTTGTCCACCCCCGTGAAGAGAATAAGCAAAGATCAGCACAAGACCCCAACAGTCATACTTATATCACCTGCCTCTGCATATTTCTCTGGTGGGGTTGTGGGACCTAGAACTGAACCTACCTATGGCAGTGTTCAGGTAAGTTAGTGACCATGCCTCTTCCACTACATGTGCCACGAAGTACAGAGCCTCACCATCCGGTGTTTCGTGAGCTCATTGATAGGTTCATCAAAGAAAGCACTGTAACCTCTGTCCTGGCAATGTGTATGGTCAAGATCATTATGAATAAATTAACTATTATGAACCATCTAAATTGCAAGAATTCAAAAGTTTGACTCTTGGGCGTAACCTGTGTCTCTAATTTTGCTTATAGTGGATAGTGATAAAGAGTTCCCATTTAATTAGATTCTCAAAGGGGATGATGCCATAAAATTCTAACTCCTAAACTTTCTAAACACAAAATAGGATTATATGACATGAGATTATCTCTCGATAATATTCCAGCCATTCTTTAGCTTATTAAGTATATTAGACATTTTCTATTTAGCATGCTGCATACAAAGAACTTTTTCTAAAGAACTTGCCTACGAAATTCACTAACATACTTTAAAAATAATTTAGTAGAGGTAAAAACATTACACTTCAGAAACAGTAAGAAAATAACACATGATCATAAAATTTATTGTTAGATTGTCTGGGATTTTTAGTTTTTATTCTGCTTTCTTTTTCTTTATTTTTTTTTAGTTCTTTTATTGGTACATTTTAGGTATACAATTCGTTTACATTTATCATTGGGTGCTTGTACCTGTACATGATATATCTTGGTTCTTATTTTTTCCCCGTTGCCTGTGCACCCTTCTCCCCTCCACCCTTCCCCATTTACATAGACTTCGTTTCCATTTTTTTCTTTTCTCATAGTTTTTCTTTTCCCTCTTTTCCTTTCCCCTTCCCCTCCCTTCACCCCTTCATCTTTGGACCATTTTTCCTATTTCAAATTATCAATTATTCATTTTAATCATTTTAACCCTTGTTTACACTATCAGTTTCTCACACTAAAGAAACTATTCGGTATTTACACATGTCCTATTTATTTCACTTAAGAGTATGGCCTCGATATGCATCCATTTAGCTATAAATGACTCTAGTTTTTCATTCTTTATGGCTGAGTAGTACTCCATTTTATTAAAAAAAATCACAGTTTCTTTATCCAGTTTCCAGTTGATGGGCACTTGGGCTGCTTCCAAGCTTTAGCTATTACAAATTGTGCTATCATGAACATGGGTGCACATATATCTCTGTGGTATGATTCTTTTAATTCTTTGGGGAAGATTCTCAGCAGGGGAATAGCGGGGTCAAATGGGACCTCTAGTCCTAGTTCTTTGAGGTAACTCCATACTGATTTCCACAGTCGTTGCACCAGTCTACACTCCCACCAACAATGGAGAAGGGTTCCTTTCTCCCCACATCCCCGCCAGCATTTGTTATTTGTTGATTTCTTGATAGCAGCCATTCTTTCAGGGGCAAGGTGGAATCTCAGTGTTGTTTTCATCTGCATCTCTTGAATGACGAGTGATGTTGAGCATTTTTCCATACATTTGTTTGCTGCTTTCACTTCTTTGCCTGAAAAATGTCTGTTCAGTTCAGATGCCCATTTTTGAATTGGGTCTTTGAATTTGAGGCATATGATTTTTTCAATTCTTTTTATATTCTAGGTAGTAGTCCTTTGTCTGAGGTACAGCTGCTAAATTTTTTTCCCCATATTGTAGGTTGTCTGTTAGCTCTGTTGGTGGTTTCTTTTGCAGTGCAGAAGCTTTGTAATAATACATTGCTATCTTTTATTTTGCTCTTTAATTTATTTATACTTTGACTTGCTCATATAAGACAAACCATGCAATATTTAAGGTTATGCATCTATTTTATTGCACTTAATGCTATAAATCTAGTACAGGAGGAGTTCATTTTTCCAATTAAGACAACACTAAATTTGCCTTGCTGTGAATTGGTGGCCATCAGCAAATGCAAATTTATAAAACACTGAGATTCCATCTTATCCCTGAAAGATTGGCCATCACCAAGAAATCAAGTAACAATTTCAGGTGAGGCTATAATGAAAAAAGGAATTCTTCTACACTGTTGGTGAGAATGTAAACTAGTACTGTACAACCATTATGCAAATCACTATGGAGATTTCTCAAGAACTAAAAATAGAAATCCCATTTGACTCAGCTCATTCCTTTCTAGGTACCTTCCTGAAAGAGTGAAAGACATCATATTCTACTGATACATGCATATTCATGTTCTATAGCACCACAATTCATAATAGATAAATTGTGGAAGTAGCCCCTATGTCTATGAACAAGTGAAATGATAAAGAACATGTGGTATTTACACATGATGGAGTACTGCTCTGCCATAAAGAACTTGAGGCATTTGTAGGAAAATGGATGCATCTTGAGATCATAATGTTAAGTGAAAGAAATCAGACACACAAGCTTAAATATAGCATGGTTTCTCTTACATAAGAAACCTAAATTAGAAATTAAGAGAAAAATAAATGATAAGCAATAGGAAGTAAAGAGATAGATCTTTCTCAATTGGAAGGGGACCAAAAGTTGAAGGATGAGAGGGGGAGAAGAAAGGGGTGGAAAAAGAATCAAGATGTGTTAGGTATATGTACCAACTCTGCACAAGGAGTGTAAATGTTATATAGTCCAAAGATGAAAAGAACTGGAACTCATATACACTGCTGGTAGAAATGCAGTATAAATGCATTCAGTTTGGAAAGTGATAGTTTCTTAAAAGTAGTTAAACAGGCCAGGGATTTAGCTCAGTGGTGCTACCACCTGTTTTGTAAGCGCAAGGTCCTGAGTTTGATCCCTGGTACCAAAAAAAAAGTAGATAGACATGACTCTTTTTGTCTAACCATTCCTAGGTATCTACCCAAGAGAAAAAGACATATTACCAAATAAAAATTATTACACTAAAAATAGTTTCCCCGTTGAAAACTATCATTCACCTCCATGAAGCTCAAACATAAAAATCTTAACTGTTTCCCAGATTAAAATATATATAGACAGGGCTGGGCACTTAGCTTAGCAGTGCCGCTGCCTGCCCTGAAAGCACAAGGATCCAAGTTTGATCCCCGGTACCAAAATATATTTGGTTATGTTGGAGACAAGCTTGAGATTTAGGACTCAATTGAAAAACCTAGTAACTGCTAATATTAGCAGAAATGATTAAAAGATGCCCAGAACCAGGAAGGGACATTTAAAATCTGTGAGATGATGACAAAGTTCATGAGTCTTGCAAATGAATAATCCCTGATTCTCCTTTTCACTAGCTAGATATTTAATGAAGAATAATTTCTTAATCCTCTCCTCTTTCTGGGTGCTTATATGATTATAGACAATCATAATCTTCTTCCTTTAGATTTCAAAGATAGCTGAGAGAGATTTTAACTCCATGAGAAAGCTATTTCTTTGTAGTCTTTACATTTTACATAAGGATGAAACAGGTGAGGAATCAACAAACTACAGACTGAGGACTAAATGAGGACTTTGCCTGCTTTTTATAAGTAAAGTTTTATTGGAAAGCACATTCATTCATTTATCATCAACTATGAAAGCTTTTGTAGTAGAGCATAAAAGACTAGTAGAGAGTGGCCCATGAAGCCAGAAATATATACTAACTGGCTCATTGCAGAAAGTTTCCCATCCCCTATATAAGGAAGTAAAGGGGGGGGGGCAAACAGAGAGACAGAGAAAGAGGAAGCAGAGACAAAAATAAAAGAGTGATAGAGACAGACTACTGAGGCCTTAGTAGACAGAAGACAGAGTTAAAATTTCATGCTCCATCCAGACAGTGCCCAGTGCTCAGTAGCTTACCATCTGTCATCATACCTTCAAGATCATTATTGTGGAGGACATCTATTCAGCGTAATGGAAGCAATGCCACAGGCAGAATTTACAGAAAGATAAAATAAAAGTTGCCAGAGCTCAGTATTCTATGACAACATTTTACAGACTTTGCAGCCCAGAGCAGCACTAATCAGACCCAAAGCTCAGCTTCTCATTTGTCTACCTTTCCTGTAATTCGCTGTGTGCTGCCGTGGCTCGCAGGAGACTAGGACTTGCTGCAGAGGTTCTGGCATGCCCTACCAAGGTCCCCAGTCATGCAGAAGATGCCGAATCACTCTGCTGCAGACAGGCAGGCCTGCCCACGCCCTACTGAGGTCCCAAGTGGCAAGGAAGATGGGAAATCACCCCGCTGCAGACAGGTAGCCACCTGGTTCCACACTACAAAGACGCAGAGGACACCAGACCACCAGACCAAGGTACTGAGTCCCACTGCTCCCGGCCCAGAAATAGGGGCTTCTGAGCCGCAGTCCCACTGCTCCTGGTCCAGAGGAAGGGGCTTCCCAG
>NW_004624801.1:1026102-1098974 GCF_000247695.1 Heterocephalus glaber
ACAGTTCCCAGTGAGAAATGTAATTGTGTTGTATACCTACAATGTACCAATACAAGAATTTAATACAAAAAAAAAAAGAAAAGAATAATTCAGAATCTAATGGCCCTTTGCTACTCAATGACTCTAGAAAGTCAGTATTCCAATACTTCAGCTACTCAATAGCTAAGAAAATTCTGGTGAAATGACAAAACTGTGATGACACCCAATTACATATCCAGTTTTGTTACTTCATAGATTAAAACCTTGGCTATCTCAAATCATGTTCTCCAAAGTACAAACATTTGATATAACACGTCTTTCTAAATAAAAGTTTAGTAAACCTACCTCTCACAGAAGTTAAAGATTATGTATTATCTCTGTGAAATATGAGGTTAACATGTTACCTATAATTGCCTTCCACTGTCTAATCAATATCTTCATATAACATGGCTATTCTTATTTTGATTTTTCTAAACAAAAGGACTATGAGAAGAGTCATTGTGTACCTTGCATCTTTCATGACATTAAACAGGAAAAAAATGAATTTACTTTTCAGATTGTCTTCTTAAACTATTATTTCCTACACATATTTAGACAATATAACTGACCGAGTGTTGGTGAAATATACAATCCTTTGCTGTTCAAATAGGGGTGATCCATATTCTGTATGCCTAATTTGTACTAATATGAAATTAGTTTTTAATTAAAATTAAACATTTACCATATTTGTTACTCAAAAATTTTGATAAATGTTTACTTTACCTTATGATGTTTTCAGTCACTCTCAGTACATTAAAATGTTTGCATCATTGAAGGGGCACTTGGGAATCAAGCAAAAAAATTTGGAATCTTGAACTGAATAAGCATAATTTAAAAATCCATCTATTTTCCAGAAACAAATATGATGAGTTCTATGAGTCTTTGGTTAGATGTTTTATTGACCACTCAAAGGCATTTATACAAATCTTCTCAGACACACCCACCTATTAAAAGTCCACAAAACAAATTGCCAAGTAGCACATCCCAGTCAGAGTGGACCCAGACATGTCCTAGAAATTATTAAATGAATCGTCTATTCCTGGTTTTGTGAATGAGCTATTCTGTGTCTTAGTTGTCTTCCTCCCAAAATAGAGAGTTCCCACACCCATAACCCAGTTATTGGATTGCTGGATATTCTCTTGACAAGCAGATTTCATTCTCTGTCCTTTCCACTTACCACACCTTTCACTGACCTGACAATATTTTTTACCTGGCTCCATGCTTCTCTGCTTCTGGATGGGCTTGACTGATGAGAACCACTGACAGGAGAAGAGAGGACAGGAGAAGAGACAGGGGCATTAGGTTTCCTGATTTGTCGCAGATGGGCCCCTACAGTGATGATCCTATCGGTATCCCCCCTCTTTCCAAGGCTAAGGCTCCTGGGGCAGTCCCTTTGTCATAGCTACAGCTTCCATAAGCTGCAAGCTTAGGGATGATAACAGCTGCCTGGTGTTTACTTCTGATTATTTCACCCTTCCTGGATGGTTCTCTCACTCTCCCCACCCATCTGAAAATAAATGCTCATTCTTGGTTCTTGTTACTGTAGCAAAGTGCCATTGAGTAGGTGACTTAAAACAACAGAAATTTTTATCATTCTGTAGGGTTGCAAGTCCAAGATCAGGATTCCCCCATGGCTAGGTTGTACTGAGGGTCCTCTTTCAGTCTGCAGATAGCTCTATGGGGGCCCTGGTATTAAGGCTCTCATCTTATTCACTATCAGGGGCCACATTTCCTAGCTTTATCACATTGAAGCTAAGGATTTCAACATACACATTTCAAGGGGACAGATGCTCAGTCATAACATGCTCCTTTGATCTCTCTTCAGGTAGCCCTTTTGAATTATGTTGTCTGTTCTTCAGACATCTGACTAAGAGTTAGTAAAAGTTAGCAACACTTATGATCTATTATTGTAGATCGATCAATGTCCACAAAGCTAATTTACCTTTGTTAGTCATTATGAATTGCATTTAAAATAAGTGAATAAGGAGAAGTGAAAAAAGAGAAGTGTTCTTTCTGGTTAAGGAAGTGGAAAGTGTAGGACTATTGTGTGTGGCACTATTTGAGGATGGTGGACATTAGAATTCTTTTTTCTAAAGTATATTTTGAAATCTGCCACTGAAGACTTTCACTGAATGATTTTCACATGACAACCAATGTATCCATCACTAAATAAGTATTATTTGATTTGATTCTTCACAGGTCCATTGACTATTTGTTGATAGACTTCATTATGAATCATAAATTGAGTGTAAAAGAAATTAAGCCATTGACAGCGGATCCTTATCTGAGCTAGCGCCAGTTGGTTATTTTTGTCATTGATTGGTATCTGGAATTATGATTCTTGGTTTACTATAACCTCTGGTTATCAGCGTGCATACAATAGCCTCTTCATCCTTGCCTCAGACCCTTTTACTTCAGTTAGTTTTCTCAGACATGTCTGCAATCCTTGGGAGCTTAGGCATCTTTTTTATGAGTCATTTCAGTTCACATTCCTACAGATGTTCTCTACTCCACTCACATTAGACTAAGAACATCTCAGAAGGGTAAAAATTCTGTTTGGAAAGGTTATAAGACTATAATTTCTTCTAATCTAAATGTCAAAATTACAATCTGAATTCCAACCAACAAAAAGTGAGTGTTGTGCAACATTTTTCAATGAATCATTGTCTAGACACTGAACGTGTCTTTCAAATTCTGTTCAACTTGAGGTCAGCATTTTCTTTGTGGGGGACACATTTTGGCATTGTATGTGTATGGGTGTGTGTGTGTGTGTGCATGCACGTGCATGCCTGTGAAGGACAACACTTTTACTCCTACTGTATATATCATATCTAAAAGTTTTTGTTCTCTCAAGCTGAATACTCTTCAAAGTCGACAATATTTTCACCTTACTGTCCCTGCTAAAAATATATGTTGTACCTTAAAATTTAAAATTGAGCAAACATTACTGCAGACAATATTTGCTTTTTTCTTACAGCCATCAAAGCTATCATCTCAGTGAATCATGAGCAGCTAAGAACCACTAAGAACTATCTGGAAAAAATGAATTAGTTATTATTTCAACATATTCTTTATATACTTTGATAAATTTGTGGCCCCATTATTTATACTTCACACATGTCTATAATCCTTGGTATAAGACCCCTGAATACATAAATCATGTGTATGTATCTATGGAATATATAGTTAGTGAATAGGTTACTGAGTTATTAAGAACAGCAGTGAGAGAATAAACTTTCTGGTGGAAATATACCAAATTCAATTGCATCTGAATTTTTAGTTTCCAGAAACCCTGGGAAAATTATTCACTGATGCATGTCAGTATTGCAAATGATACAAATTTTCAAATAACCATATAAATCAGTTTCAATAAAAACTATGTTGATTTGTTAGTTTTTTCATAAATCAACCTTTACTTGTACAGCAAGATAATAAAAGAGAATTTAGATATTTTGCCAGCTAGAGGTATACACTGAATGTGATTTGAATTTCTGACAACCAGTGAAAATATGATATAGAAAAACCAATGGTAAAGGGTAAATAGATGGAGAGTGTAGTGTTTGTCAGTGTAGTAAGATTGTATAAAAATTCTAGATTATGTTTTGTACATATTACATTAATCACCCACCCTACTGCTAAAAGTGAAATAGTTACAAATGGACTTCATCAAATACTATACCTCCTATTTTCCTTAGTCCTTACCTTAAAAAAGGCTGACTTAACCAATCAATATGCAATTTGGACATTATTAAGAACATATTCTCCTCATACCACTGAGAAAAGCATTTGTATATCATGTTCTCATTCCTGAACATTGCCTCTGGCCAAAGCTTTCTTCTTAACAACATAAAAATTGAAAAATGCAGAAAACAGCTAGTCCCAGAAAATTCAGTTTAAATGCCCAGCATTCCTTTAATCTAAATTGCAGGTAGAATTTCATCTATATTAGTCAGGGTTTTAGAATAGTAGGTAGTATGTAAATCTAACTGTCAAATTTTCTATGAGTAATTCAATTGGCATGGAATAAATTTGGTTATGTTTTTGACTGCTTGGTATTTCAAGGTTTTTCATTTTTTCCAATGTGGAGATGGGCCCAAATCTAGAAATCATTTAGTTGTGGTAATTTTCCCCTACTGATAAACTAACCCCCATATCTCCCTCAACAAATCCTGCTTTAAAATCTACTGTAGGTTAGGTTATATATAATGAATTGAATCCACATATTTGTATTTTCTCCCTCCCAAAATTCCACAAGTAAGAGCAAATGAATAAAAATGATAAAAATCATAGTGGTTAGATGAAGACATGGCTTCCAGTCATACCCACTTCCTGGTATTTGCAACCTCTGTACTTTCCTTCATATTGTACCATGGTTAGTCTAGCCAGGGTAGAACTTTTTGATCAATGTTGTATGATTTATTGCTTTCACTATTAGATTAAAAAAGAATATATATTAATCTCTCCATCCTTTCTTTCTGGTTTTCTCCTCCTCTCATCTCTTACTTAGAGAATCATGATATCACATTATATGCAGCTCTATGGAGAATTCTTATGACAAGCTACTCTAAACTTCTTCCTGCAAGGAAGAGTAAATCTCAGGCATCAACAACATGAACGTACTGGTCTGCACATGTGCATAGAAGTACTGTTGTCAAATCATATCTTTAACTATTTCAAGAAGCCACGCATGAAAATGGACTCACTTTGAGACACAAAAGCTCAGTTAACTAAATCAGATACAGAATGTTAAATACCAGATGGTTTCCTTAATATGAGAAGCTCAGCATACAAGTAACATAAAGAGCAAAACAAAAGGTTGATGATAGGAAGCAGCAAAGTAGACATTGTAGAAATGAAAAGGACATATGAGGATTGGGGTGATAGGAGGGAACGGAGGGGAAAGAGAAATAAAATGAATTACTGCAATATGAACATGTACAGATTCCCCAAGAAGGTTGTATTGTGTACTGCAAGCATATACTAAAAAGAAATTAAAAAGAATGAATTTTTCAACTGAATTTGAAATTTGAGATAAGGACAGCCCAACCTGAAATTGAAAGCTTGACGAGGTCTCATTAGAAACCTTTAGGCAGTGCCGCCTAGAGAAGATACACCTGATTCCTGGGCACTGGATCCTGTGAGAGATAATCCATGTGTGGGGTGGTTTCAGTCAGTGAACCACAGGTTGCTTTGTTGCACCAACAGGTGCATCTGCAGTGCATAAGCAATGTATACATCTAAAATGAGGAAGACATTAGGAGAACAGGCACCAGGCACTAGATAGAGAAATTATCAGAAAAGTGGAATGCCGGAGTCCAGCTCGAGCGGGTTCAGGTCCTGAGAGGAGGTGTGGAGTCGGTGACGAGAGAAAGAGACAGACACTGAGTGGAGGGTCGGCAGCCCAGCTTGCCTGTCTGAGTTATACCGAAATCACTTTACTTATGTATGTTTTGATTACACAAGGCTTTGGTAAGCACATGGGTCCATACACAGTGTGTTTTCATACAGAGTTAAAGAAAAGCTGGTATCATCTAAGAAACTTAATTTTTAGACCACCCAGTTCTAAATACTCTTCCGGGTGCTACATGAACTCTTGCTAATTTATCAGATTTGCATTTGAGGAACAGGAAGCATTTTAAAAAGGTCAGGCTACTTCATTAGGCCAAGTTTCATGGGATCTCATTGTTATGTGCCCTGCGGGTGTTGGCCAAGGGTGACCAGGTACCAGACAGTGGGGCGCCTGCGTCCTGAATTTGTTGATGTCCTAATCTCCCTTTGTGCAGTCAGGGCATGTGGATGTCACGTCCCCACTACTCATGGAGGTGTGAGTGAGGGGCTTTTCTGTAAATGGATCTACAATTTCTCCCTATAATCCCGGCCTAGTAACCATTTCTGAAGTACTGACTTTTATCCTTTCAGTGATTTCCCGGGGAGCACAGCACCGAGGTAATTGCTACCGCGGAAAGCGAAAGCAAAAGACGGAGTCGTGGTTTCAGCCAGAGTCTCGGTTTCCCTGGAGCTGTGTCAAGCAGCGAGATTGTGACCATGGCCTGAGCCAGTGGAAGATAATTATGTGTCTGCAGGAGGAGCTGCCAGTCAGGAACAGTTAATTCATGTCACAGTACCTCCCAGAGCTTGGTGAATTAATGTCACAAAATGTCAAAGAAATTAACAATAGGGAAGGAGGTAAAATCAAGAGAATTGGATCCAAGTGCAGGCACATATCACTTAAAAATGACTAGGTCAATGATATATTACAAATAAGATGGTAGTCTCTAAAATTGTACTGCCTAATGACCCCATATCCCTCTTCATTTGTGTAAGTACACTAAATGATGGACTGCCAAACAGTACATTTATCTAAAGATTTCAACAATAAGACTCCACAATAGCTCAGGAAATAATAGCAAAAATCAACATATTAAAAATTTCTGCACAGCAAAGGAAACAATCAACTAACTGAAGAGACATCATACAGAATGGAAGGAAACCATTGTCAGCTACTGATCCAACAAAGGATTACTGTCCAGAATAAATACTCAGCAAACACCAAAAAAAGAAAAAAAAAACCCAAACCTACCTTACTACTGAATGCATAAACTAAGCAGACATTCTCAAATGAAGTAGAAATGGCCAATACTGTTCAACACCTTTAGCCATTAAAGGAATGTAAATCAAAACTACATTGAGATTCCATCTCACCACAACTATGATGGCTATCATCAAGACTACAAGAAATAACACATGCTGGCAAGCATGAAAGAAAAAGTACCCTTTATACTCTATTGGTAGGAATGTAAAGTAGTACAGTTGTTATGGAACTCTACCTGGAGTTTCTTTAAAAAGTAAAAATAGAACCATCATATGGCCCAGCTGCACCATTCTGCAATATAGAGCCAAAAGAATTAAAGGCATCACACTATACAGATAGCTGCCTATCTGTGTTTATCACAGCACAATTCACAATAACAAACTTACGGAAGCAGTCAAGGTGTCCATTAATGGATTAATAGATAAAGAAAATACGGACCATATATACCACCAAGTAGTATTCAGCCGCAAAGGACAAAATCATGCTATGTACAGGAAAATAGATGGAGCTATCATGTTAAGTGAAATAAGCCAGAGTCAGCAAAACAAGTATTTCATGTTTTCCCTCATATGTGGAATCTAAGGGGAAAAAAGACAATGTCAAAGAAGAAAGATGACTATTAAAGAACAAGAGAAGAGAAAGGGAATCCAAGAGAGGCAGAAAAGGAGGGTACTGGGTGGGCAATACAATCACAGCTCGGTATATACATGCACAAATGTGGTACAACTAACAATAATAGTACCAATGAAAGACAATGAAAATAAAGACAATGAAAATGAGACATTGAAAATGAAGACATGTTTTACATGAAAATTTAAACTACTTTTTAAGAATCTGTGATAGTGATTTTTCATAATGGCCCACATTGCGATCTTTTAACATGATAAGAAGAATCCTTAGCTCGTTTTTGAATCGAAACATTGCTTTAAACATTGTCATTAATGATTTTAGTAGCAAAATGAAGTTTCTTTAAGTTAAATTTAATAAACATTTCATTTAACAACAAAAGTTTATCCACCTCATTAAGAGACACAACAGTACTAGCAAGGAGGAGTCAGATCCTACTATCTTATCTTCTACCCAAAAGAAAGAGACAAAACAATCACCTATCTGTGGAGAAAGCAACCAGAAGAGCTCCACTCTGCACGGAGACAGAGGACCTCAGACAAGAGGCGCTGATGTGAAAACAGGGAAAACAAATGAAATAAATATATTGGGTAGTGAGATTTTTAGCCCGGTTCTGATTTCTGAGTCAGTCATTTCAGTTTAGCAATACAGAAATATCTATTCACTGGTGCAGATGGGAAGTTGCTTGATTTTTTCCAAAAATACAAATGCGCGCACACACACACACACACATTCACACTCACACGAATACAGATAGAGAAATTCACAATATATGTACTAGTTAGAGTTCCCCACTAAAGCAAAACTTAGCCAGTCATCCCAGAATGAAACCACTTTCTTAGTCTTTATCTCAAATACCCAGCTTCCAATCAGATATTTGATGATTCATTCTTAAACAAAAATGGGAAATCAATTATCATCAGACATTAAAAGCAAACCTGAATACCATGTGTTAGTCAGCTTTCTATCACTGTGACAAAATACTTGGATAAACAACTTAAAAAGGAAAATATCTATTTTGGTTCATGGTTTCGGAGTTTTCAGTCCATGATTTTTTGGCTTTGTGGCTTTCAGCCTGTGGCAGCTGAAATTATGGGGAGAGCTCCTGGTGAACAAAATTGCTCACTTCATGGTGCTCAGGAAGCAGAGAGAAAGTAAGGCACTAGGGCAGTGATGGTGAACCTTTTAGAGGTTTCAATGATAACAAACAGCTGGCTGTGGCACACGGGCCTTAAGTTTGCCACCACTGCATTAGGGTCTCACTCTACCCTCTGAGGGTACAACTGCAGGAGTCTATTTTTGCCACATACATCAGACCTCCTAAAATCATATTGACTTCCAAAGGCATCACAGATTGGCCACCAGTCAAGGCTATGGCAAATACCTTTTGAAGGACGTATCAGATGCAATTCATAACACACCAGAAAAATGGAGGTGGAAAACAAAATAAAACAAAGACAATGGGAAAAAAGAATAACGGGAGATGGGAACAAGGTAGAAATTAAAACAATACTTTGAAAATCCATCATTTTTAAATTTATTTAAAAGGCTATAAAGTATTGATCCATATACAAAAACAGAACAGAATAAATAAGAGAGACTAATACAGTGTTTCTGCAAATAAAAATGTGTGTCACAATTTAAAAAATATCAATAGATGAGTTAACTTTCAGTCACGTGTCATACAGGAAAACAAAAATTTACAGAACAGTACTAGTAGCATAGGTCAGATTAAAATTATTAAAGATTTTTTTACCTAAAGTTCAATATCCAGCTAGTTTCATGAAGAAAAAAATGGGCATTATAAAAAAGTAAATTATCAAAGAAATATTACCAAAAATATTTACCAAAACGGATATTGAATGTCATCATCAATATAGGAAAAGAATGGTTTATAAAGAACAAAAACCAAAATACTTTATTAGGAAATTTCAGAACTAGAGATACAGATGATAACAAAATCCTTGTAAATTAAGGAAGAAATCACATAAAAATCAGCTTGCTGTGTTTTCTCCACAAGCTGTGCCAAAGCTGTAATATGCTGAAGTTAGTGATGAAAAATTGAAAATGTAGTCAGTCTACTATAAAACAAATGACCCAGCAAAGAAGACAGCATATGGCGATATTTTCAGATACTCTACATGAAAAGACACAGTTATATGTGGTTCTCTTGAAGCTACTCGTGTATTTACTTTGTCAGAATAAAGGAATAAGCCAAAAAAGTGATAAACACTATGGTTTTTGTCCTTGGCTCTATTGATATAGGGTATTACATTGATTGATTTGTGTATGTTGAGCTACCCCTGCATCCCTGGGATGAATCCCACTTGGTCAGATCGTATCATCTTCCTGATGATCTTCTGCTTTCGATTTGCCAGTATCTTATTAAGGATTTTTGCATCTATGTTCATTAGTGAGATTGGCCTATAGTTCTCTTTTTCAGTTGGGTCTTTCTCTGCTTTAGGGATCAAGGTGATGCTTGTTTCCAGAAATGAATTTGGGTGTATTGCTTCCTTTTCAATTTCATTGCAGAGTTTAAACAGTAGTGGCAGTAGTTCCTCTCTAAATGTCTTGTAGAATTAAGCAGTGGAGCCATCAGGACCTGGGCTTTACTTAGTTGGTAAATTTTGAACTATGTTTTCAATTCCATTTATTAATATTGGGTTGTTTAGAATTTTTAGGTCTTCTTTCATTTTTGGTAATTCATACGTACTTAGGAATCTGTTCATTCCTTCTGTATTTTCCATTTTATTGGCATAGAGGTTCTTGAAGTAGGTATTGATGATTCTCTGGATATCTGATGGGTCCATTATAATTTCACCCTTTTCATTCCTAATTGCAAGGATTTGGGTCATTTCTTTCCTTTTTTGAATAAGGGTTTGTCAATTTTGTTTATTCTTTCAAAGAACCAACTCTGATTCAATTGGTTTTTTTGTATCACTCTCTTAGTGCCCATTGCATTGCTTTCTGCTCTGATCTTTGTAATTTCCTCCCTTGTATGAGCTTTGGATTTGTCCTGCTCTTCTTTTTCTAGAAGCTTGAGGTTCAGCATCAGGTTGTTTAATTGAGCTTACTCTGTTTTCCTAATATGAGTATTCACTGCTATGAATTTCCCTTGTAAGACTCTTTCATTGTGTCCCATAGATTCTGATATGTTGTATTGACATTGTCATTTAATTGTAGAGACTGATTTCTTCTTTAATTTCCTCTATGACTCATTGGTCATTCAGAAGTGTATTGTTCAATTTCCATGTGTTTACGAAATTCTTATGGTTTCTTTTGCTATTGATCTCCAATTTCATCGCACTAAGGTTGGATAATATACAGGGTATAATTTCAATTCCTTTGAACTTAATTAAACAAGTTCTGTGAGCGAGCATGTGTCCTCCTTTGGAGAATGACACATGTGCAACTGAAAAGAATGTGTATTCTGATTTTGTTGGGTGGAACACTCTGTAAACATCTGTTAAGTTCATTTATTCAAGAGTTCGATTGAGTTCTAGTATTTCATTACTTATTTTCTGTCTAGATGAGATCTATTTGTGACAGAAGGATATTGAGGTCCCCACTATGATTGTATTAGTGCTTATTTAATTTTTCATGTCCATTAGTTTTTGTTTTATATAGTTGGGTGCACTTGTGTTTGGTGCATTTAGATTTATGATTGTCATCCCTTCCTTTTGGATTGTTCCCTTTACAAGGATGTAGTATCCTTCTTTGTCTCTCTTAATCAGTGTTTGTTTGAAATCCACTTGATCTGCAAAGAGGATAGATACTCCTGCTTTTTTTTAATGTTCCTGTCATATGGAGTATCGTTTTCCACCCTTTAACTTTCAGCCTATGAAGTTCTTTTTGAATTAACTGTTTCTTGTATGCAGCATATTTTTGGATCTTGCTTCTTGACCCATTCTGCCAATCTATTTCTTTTGATTGATGAATTGAGACCTTTAGCATTGATGGTTATAACTAATATGTTTTGACTTATCCTTGTCATGACGTTTTCTTTTCTTTGGATTCTCCCCCTTTCCATTTAATTTCTTGTTGTGCCTGATTGATTCATTCTGCAGGGCTTCCTGGGGTTGTGATCCTCGTTGTCTTTTCCTAGTAGTGTTTAAAAATATTTGTAGTGCTTGTTTGGTGTTCATGAAGTTCTTAAGTTGCTCTTTGTCATGAAAGTATCTTATTTGTCCATTAATTTTGAAAGATAGTTTTGCAGGGTACATCAATCTAGGTTGGAGGTTGTTTTCCTTTAGGGCTTGAAATATGTCACTCCAAGATCTTCTCGCCATGAGGATTTTTGTTGAGAAGTCTGCTGTGATTCAACTAATAATGAATGTTGGTGGGGCTATGGGAAAAAAGAAACCCCTCCATGTTGGTTTGAGTGTAGACTGGTGGAACCACTGTGGAAATCAGGATGGAGATACCTCAAAGGACTAGGATTGGAAGTCACATTTGACCCAGCTATTCCCCTGCTTGGTATCTTCCCAAAAGAATTAAAGGAATCATACTACAGCAATATATGTACACCCACGTTCATAGCAGCACAGTTTGTAATAGCTAAAACTTGGAAACAACCCAAATGCCCAACAACTGGAGACTGGATAATGAAAATGTTTTTTTTTATAAAATGGATTACTACTCAGTCATAAATAATGAGAATTTAGAGACATTTATAGCTAAATGGATGCACATTGAGGTGATACTCTTAAGTGAAATCAATAGGGCACACACGTGTAAATACCAAAGTCTCTGGTATGAGAAACTGAATGTGTAAATAAGGACTAAAAGGTATAATAGATAATGTGAAATAGGAAGAAAAGGGGCAAAGGGGAAGGGGAAGTGGGAGGGGTAGAGAAATGGAAAGAAGGGAATGGAATTAAAATGAGAGAATGGAAACAAAGTCTTTGTAAATAGGGAGGGAGGGAAGGAGAGGTTGAAGGGGGGGCAGAGGAATGGGGTAAAAAGAAGAACCAAGATATATTATGTAAAGTTACAAATTTCCAATGATGAAAGTCATTATATTGTATACTTAAAATTTACCAATAAAATTAATAAAAAAAGAGATAAACACTGGATCAAGGACATTGGGGCTTCACACAGGAGAGAATTAAGTAAAATCTATGATCTGTGAACATTAGCTTTTCAGCTCACCCACCATAAATCCTCTTGGAGGCAGAGTAATGTAAATTCAAGAGGCGTCATCTCTGGTAAAAATAAAGAAAAAAAAAAGAGGGGAGATCCACAAAGCAGAAACTGTGACAGTCATTTGGGCCATGGATTTAGTGATGTGGAAGTTTATTTTCTGATGTGTTCCCAGAACCTAGCACAGACTCCTTTTGGACTCCATATACATTCTCTGTTCTTCATAAGGAGGCCCTTCAATGGAGGGTGCATTCCTAGAACACAGAAAAGACTAGCTTTACCTCCCCTTTTTCCATTATACAATTTCAGTCTATGTAGCTATGTGAGTCATATAAGAAGAGGTGGCATAAAATTGTCTGAAACACTTGGGAAGCACCTTAAAAACAAAGACGCGTGTCCCTCCCTCCCCTCTCCCCTCTCCTCCTCCCCCTCCTTTTCTGTCCTTCTGAAGAGAGTGGACTGGGATGTGCATGTAGTATACGAAGATTGAGTAGTCTATGAAGCAGAGGACATAGCTGGGAAGAATGGGTCCATAAAACATTTTAAAAATTAGTGTCCTTTGTCATTCATAGGCTTCCATTTAAGCTCTTATCAGTTTAAGTTTAGACATTATGATTTGAGATTTTCAGCTATGAGGTCAAACCTAATCTTCACTAATCTTCCTGGGCTACAGAAAATCTTTAATAAATCTATATTTATTGAACAAATTAATGAATGAGTGAACATCTTACCACGTGGAAAATAGTATTCATGGCATTATTCCAGTCCATTATAAAGTCATGGAAGAATTCAAAATAGAGTGATGAAAAATTAAACAAAGTAATGTTCATTTATTATTATATTTAGGGCAAACGAAAACAAAATGTGCACAAAACGGGTGTCTTTGTAGGTGACTTATTGGGCCAGCAGTGATTATTGATTCATAGACAGCAGAAATATAAAGAAACTAATGGTTTTACCAGCAATAATATTAAAAGAGTGGGGAGCAGGAAACTTGGGGAGGTGATGGTGTATAACTGTGATCAAACCTCGTGTTCCATTATAGGAAAACAATTTTTAATATTAAAAAATCGTGACTGCTAAAAATGGAGCAGAGCATGGTGGTTCACATCTGCATCCCTGTAATCCCAAGGGTCCAAGAGGTTGAGGCAGGAAGATCACAAGGTGGACCCCAGCTTGGGTAATGTAGCAATTTAGCAAGACCTTGTCTCAAAATCTAAAAAAGAAATTAAAAAGGGCTGGAGATGTAGCTCCCTGCCAAGGTCCTGGATTTGATCTCCACACCTCTAAAATAAATAATAAGATAAAATAAAATAGTGAAGTGGTAGTACAGGACACTCAGGCACACTTAGTCTCAAGATGAAATGAAGTTAAATACCATACTGGAGAGAGTTGCAACTATTTACATCTGGCAAAGTGCTCAGGATGCAAAGAGAGATGCAACACATCACTGAGGGTTTAAGTCTTGCTGTGTTTGTAACTTTATAACAATGGCAATGTATCCGTTTGATGAAAAGCTAAAATCAAAAAGTGAAATGATGTCACAGCTCAATAACAAACTATGCAGACTGTGAAAAAGTCTAATTCCTAGAAAACACAGTTAAAAATATTACATCTGATTCATTTACATATGTTTAACATGTGTGGAATTTTTCTCCAAGGGAATGATGTCCCTTAGACCATTGTTCCATTATGGTTGACTGAATGAATTTTATTAAGCCATGTGACATGTCAGTAATAGAGATGTCACATGTTTGATACTAATTCATAGAACAACATCACACACTTTGATTATTACTTTTCTAATAAACTCATTTATTTTAATGAATTTCTGTTTAAAAATATTTTTTTGCAGTGCTGGAAATTGAACCCTACCAAATGAGCTATGCCATCAATCTTCTTTCTTGCTTTTGAAATATTCATTCATTCATTATTTGTAGTACTAGTGAGAACCTAGGGCTTTGCACATGCTAAGCAAATGTCTTACTAGTGAGCTCTGTCCCTAGCCCTCACTTCTGCTTTTGAGGCTACAGAGAGTAGCATTACACTGCTCTTTAAACTCTTTAATATTCTCTTCCTTTTACCAAAAATGCATTAAAAATAGTGGCAAGAAAATGTATATTAGGAACAAGGTGGTTGACATACTTTCAAGTGGAAATTCATATAAAGAGTTCATTGTCTTTTTTTTGTTGTTCATGTTTTTCTTTTTTCCCAAAGTGGTAAATCTATTTTTAAAAAGTCATCTCTTTCCCTGATTAATAATGTTTAATCATTATTTATATTTTCACCTTGTTTTAAATCTTTTTTACATTTATTTAGTCAACATGCCACTTCTTTGTAAAACTTAAGCAGCCACTGGTTTGGTTTTGTTTTGTTTTCTGGTTTTGCCACCCATGTCTTGAACGTAGCTGCTCAGGGTTTAGCCATATTTACTTAGGTCCAGTTTTCCATCAGCCAAGTGGTTGGAGTTATTTTCATATTGGGGAAAATATTGGAATATACACCATGTGATGTAAAACATCCATTCCCACTCATTTATGCATTTTTTTCTTTCCTCAAGTATGGTACATGCCTTATGCCTTCTCAAATGTATTAATTTAATGAAATGCCTCTTTACAAGAATTTCTTGCTAATGATAGGATATGAGTTGTGGCAAGCAATATTTAGGGTATTTATTTTTAAATAGGGTTGATGTGTGTATTTATGGCTACTGGTCTCCTTTCCCCTGGAGAGACAGGGATATTTGTTAAAGGATATTTTCTCATAAATATGAGCTTCTTCCTGGGTATGCAACCATTAAAGTAGATCTAATTTCAATTTGCACTTAACTACCAAATTTTAGCATTCATAGTAATCTATTTTTTTAATCCAAACCTGGTAGCCAGTGTGTTTGGAATTCAATAAACTATACATAGGGTGGAAGAAAAAAATTAATTTTCTATTTATCTATATACATCATTTATATACATATTATATATATATCTTTTTGAAATATTTATGATAAAGTTTAGTCATTTCAAAAAAAGAACAGTCCTTTATATTTATAAAATTTATATATAAACTACATATATATGAACTATATAAAGCTATATAAAATATATAAAAATATAATTAATATAAAACTTATTTTTTTTAAAGAACTGTGACAATGACAAAGTGTATATTCTTGCTTTTCCTCTAAAGAAGGCATTTCATCTTTCAGAAGATATTTATTAATCCACATGATGATTTCATAATGTGGAGTCTACCTGATATATTTTTCAGTTCACAGGAGTTTAGTTCTTTTTGGCAGACACCACCTCATAAGAGGGAGGCCCACAGTGCAAAAAGTACAGGAGTCTCTGGACTTTTACAGGGGTACCTGCCATGAGCAGGGTGACCTGTAATGGTAAGACCAGTGTCTTGTCACTGACTGGGCCAACCATCTCCAACTTAGCCAACTCTGGCTCAGAGTTGGTCTCCAGCCAACACTGTTGTGATGGGTGAAGGGGATTTGGAGAAGGCTTTGGCCAACAGTTGGCTTCGAAAAAGCAGCAGTTAGTGAGCACTTTGTATGTATGAGAGTAAGACCATGGACATAATGCCAGTCCAGTTCAGTTTGCATCATTTATTTCCAAGACCACCAACTGCAACTTTAACCTTTCCAACGATATTATAAATCCTCACATGTCATTACTAAGACAACTAGGCAAGAAGCAACTCCACATAACTGTCCTCAGTGTCATAGATAAAAATCAAGGAGAAGTTATATCATATCTGCATATATCTACTACATAAAACATATAAATATGGGATTTTACAATCTTAGTTAGGATTTGAATGAGAATAATACATAAATCGGCAAAGCAAAAGTATGGATACACAAGCTCATTTTACCACAGCAACTCATGAGGTAATTTCTGGAATTCACCATACAAAATCCTCACATTCTGTTTACTTAGCTTTTCTAACTATTGTATCAGAGTATGTAGGAGAGACAGAGGATGTAGGAGAATCAATCTTCGCTAGTAGGAGGTCAAAATCTCCACAACAACTGTGGTTTTTTCAATGAAATATTTACACTTATGGGAGTAGAAATCGCAAATATTTTTTTTCCTATTTTCCTCATGTTTAAACTGTAAAATAAGGGTAAATAATTGAGCTCTCTGATCAACAAAATATCAATATCAAGCTGTATATTTACTTTGGGATATTCATGGAAATACACATATTTGGGGAAAATAACTGTCCTTTAGTTCTCTGACTGCACAATGTGGGAAAAAATCTTCACCTTCTTTTCCTCAAAGATCTACTATCTTGAATCTATAAAGAACTTAAAAAGATCAGACCTCCCAAATTTAAAGACCCAATCTGAAAATGGGCATCTGAAATGAACAGACATTTCTCAGACAAGGAAGTAGAAATAGCAAATAAATACATGAAAAAATGTTCAACATCACTGGTCATTTGAGAGATGCAAATGAAAACAACACTGAGATTCTACCTCACACCAGAAAGAATGGCTGCTATCATGAAATCAACCAATAACAAATGCTGGTGGGGCTGTGGGGAAAAGGGAACCCTGCTCCACTGCTGGTGGGAGTGTCGACTGGTGCAACCACTGTGGAAATCAGTATGGAGATACCTCAAAGAACTAGGACTGGAAGTCCTATTTGACCCTGCAATTCCACTGCTGGGAATCTTCCCCAAAGAAGTAAAAGAATCATAAATACAGTGATATATGTGCACCCATGTTCATAGCAGCACAATTTGTAATAGCTAAAACTTGGAAACTGCCCAAATGCCCATCAACTGAAGACTGGATAAAGAAAACATGTTTTTTTTTTTTTAATGGAGTACTACTCAGCCATGAAAAATGAGAAATTAGAGACATGTATAGCTAAATGGATGCACATTGAGGCCATACTCTTAAGTGAAATAAATAGGACACACATGTATAAATACCAAATAGTTTCTCTAGTGTGAGAAACTGAAAGTGTAAATAAGGACTAAAATGTATAATAGGTAATGTGAAATAGGAAGAAAAGGGGCAAAGGGAAAGGAAGTGGGAGGAGTAGGGGAAAAGAAAGAAGGGAATGGGATTAATATGAGAAAATGGAAAAATAGGAACAAAATCTTTGTAAATAGGGAGGACTGGAGGGGTTGAAGGGAGGGCTGGGCAAGGGTGAAAAATAAGAACCAAGAGAGACTATGTAAAGGTGCAAATTTCCAACGATGAATGTCATTATGTTGTATACCTAAAAGGTACCAATGACTAGAATGAATAATCGATAATGCAAAATAGGAAGAAAAGGTCCAAAGGGGTGGGGGTAGTGGGAGGGACAGGGGAAAGGAAAGAAGGGAAAGGAAAAATGATGAGAAATGGAAAAAATGGAAATAAAGTCTTTGTAAATAGGGAAGGGTGTAGGGGGTGAAGGGAGGGCTAGGAATGGGGAAAAATGAGAACCAAGATGCATCATGTAAAGGTACAATTCCCAATGAGAAGTGTAATTGTGTTGTATACCTACAATGTACCAATAAAAGAATTAAAAAAAAAATGGTGTTAAAGGCAGGTGTGGTGAAGCAGCTGCAGAGATAAATAGAGATGCTAGTGGAAAAGATGGCGGAAAGGGTACTAATGCTGAAAGGGGTGATGGAGCTCATTTCGATAATGGTGGTGCTGGCAATGGGCGTAAGGATGTAAGGATGTAAGAGAGGATAGTGGAGTTGTGTGTAAAGGAGAAGGTGCTGGAGGCTGTGGTGGTGATATCAGAAATGGAAATGGTTCCATTGGTGTAGTGATGGTGTTGGAGACAGTAGCGGGCAAGTGCTGTTGACAGAGTTACAGTGACAGAGGTGTTAGTGATGGAAGAGTCTTTGATGGTGGCAGTGGAGATGGCATTAGAGATGAAGGTAGAAGTGTTTGACGTGGGTGTGGTGGAAAAAGTCATTTGTTGCCTGTTTTAAAATATTCTCCATGTGAAAAGGAGGAAAATAAAATGAGCGCACATGCACACATGCATACATATGTGCATATACATACACATACAGTTTCCTGCCATATGGTTGCTCCCATAATGAGTCCCCACAACCTCAACTGCTTAAAATTTTTATTATCTCTCAGTTCTAAGTCTAGGTTGACAAAGCTGACTTTGCTCCAGGTTTTACACAGACAAAATAAAACTCTTAATTTCTGGGACTTTTCCACTCATGCTCTGGGAAGAATTTTTTCCAAGTTTATCCAAGTTGTTGACCCATATTGGTTCCATGAGGTTTTAGTTCTGAGCTGTTGATTTTCTAACTGGCTAACTGGGGTTGCTCTTTGCTCCCCAGGGCTACTTGCCTTCCTTCTTGGGGCAAAGGGCCTATGGGACCGCTTGAGTGTTCCAGAATCAATTTCACCCTCACACTGTCTCCCTGGAGTTAGTGTCAGTTCTCACAGATGAAAAGGCTCAGGCCTACTTCAGAAGGCAGTCACATCCCTAGGCTCTTGTACTTCCACTATACTCATGGACAGGATATAACTGAAGTTTTTAATGCTCCTCTCTTCACAACTTGCTAGCATGGCTTAGAGAACCCAGAGAAGCATTTATTTTTGCTAGTTTGTTATAAAGAAAACTACCACAATGAACAGCCAGGTGGAGTTACACAGGGTGAAATCTGAAAGGGGCCCAATTACCAAAGTTTCTGTCCCCAAGGAGCTGGGGTGAGCAACCTCCCAGCACATGGAAATGTTCACCAGCACTGTTTTTAGGAATTTCATGATGCCTTCATCACATAAGATGGATTGTTAACACAATAACGAGAATACAATGAGCAGTGCTGAAATTCTCAAAGCTTCTAATCATGGCTCAGACTTTTTGGTGACTAACCTCTATCCTTAAATGGTCGTAGAGCTCACTAAGTCACCTAATCAAAATGAAAGGTTCTCCTATCACCTAGAAAATTCTAAGGGCTCTGTGCTAGGATCTGAGGCCAAAAATGAAGTGGCACAACTAAAAGAGGTTTCTAGCATTTTTATAACTCTGAATATTATGAGCGTTGTAGGAGCTTTGTGTCAGAAGCTGAGGGCAAAGATATAAGTGTGTGTGTGTGAGTGTGTGTGTGTGTGTGTGTACTCATATACCTACATACAGACATTATATATATTTCTAATTATTTTACTATTTTTTGCATTGTTTGTTTGGTTGTTTTTCTTAACAGTGTATGCCAGGAAATATCAATAGGAAATTAGGGAAGTGAAATGGCAAAGGAAAGGAGGCAAAATAAGGGTTAGAAGTTCAGGAAAGTCTCCACACAGGATTATCACCTGGGGAAGCTCTTCAAACTGTGGTTCACATATCAAAGTTGTCCCAGTGGAGAGTAAGGAAGTTGGAGCATTTTAGCTCCCTATTCATGCACCCTAGTGAAGATTGGACAGGAAAAAGAAGAGCAGATGAAATCAATTCTGTGTACAAAGATTCTCTGCCACACAGGTGGGTATCTCTGGCCCAGGGGTTCACAGATTTCATTAGCATCAAAATCACCCCGAGAACTTGGTAAAACAGAGTTTCTCATTCAGTAGCTCTGTGGTGGAACTGGAGAATTTTTACTTGCAGACAATCCCTAATGATGCTGCTTCTCCATAGGTACCACACTCTGTAAAGCGTGGCACGAGGACAGCCCTGTAGAGTTATCACACATGTTGGCTGTTGGGAGCAAAGTATCCGGAAGCTGGCATAGATAAGAAAAAAAAAAAAAGCAATAATTCTTGGAGTGTGCACAAAACACTAAAACAACACTGCAGTAGAAGTGACAGGACCAGGACCGGGTCTCTGAACCCAAACCATGCACTTGAAAATACTTGTATTATAACACTTGTTGTTTGTCTGTTACAAAAAAGTCACAGAATCAGCATAATTTGCAGCTTGCTATAGCTTGAATATAGGTAGAATGGCATGAAGGATCACATTGCATAGCTAATTTAGAAAGTAATTAATTTGAAATTAATATTAATTACAATTAAAGAAATAAATACGTACCTTTGTGTGCGTATTCTAATATCTTTTCTTGAAAACAAAATATCCTTTACAATAGAGTCATTTTGTATTTTCCTTTGTTTTCAGGCCCCACAACTATGAAGCACATTTTTACTCTCTTCAACCCAGTGATTTTAGCTGAAACGTTTCAAAACACAACACACTGCTACTATACTCTGTATGCTGCAGATCATATGATTTGGTTTTAACTTTACATGACTTTTCATATTCTGTAAGTTCTTAAAGTAGGTAGCAAAATGTGATTTAGCACTATGACTATAAAATAGGTCCAATTAATAAATTCATAATTCATATGTGAATGGCTCCTGAATACTTTGTTCATTTTGGATTTAAGTAATAGGTTACAGTACCCTGAAACATAAAACCCCAGTTTCTCCTGCCATGTTGGAGCCAGCAAAGGGGCCCCTTCTCCAGCTGGGCAGCACCAAGTTAGGCGATGTCCTATAAGTAGAAAGAGCACAGGTTAGCAAGAATGTTCTGGAAAGGTTTGGGGAGACAGGTGAGTGCCAGGACAAATTTATCTGTGCTCTGCTTTTTCCAGTGGGCGGTTAGAATAGTTCTAGTTCTATGCTTGCCTCAGACACTACAAGGGCTTTCTATACATTTACGCACAAATCTTCACTGCACCCACTGAGGTAAATATGTGAGGGTTTGGCAGAAAGGAAGGCTGTTCCATGCATATTTCATGAGAGAAATTTCAACAAAGTGAAATAGCTTGGTGTCCCAAACGCTATGCCAACAAACGACAAGGAAATCTGTTTACACTTGGTTTGTGCAACCAGAAAAGGCTTCCAGCCAACACTTGCAGTTAATCCACTTTATAAAAAAAGTTCAATTAAAGAAGAAATGAACAGATTCAAAAACTTTCAGGAAAAAACACATTAAGGTTTTAAACATCAATAGAATTCATTGAAAAACAGTTACTACATAAAATGTCAGTTTATACTACTTGTAAAGATAGTAGCCATTTGACTCAAATCATCTCATTCATTTACTTGCCTTGATTACCTGAAATATCCATTAATTGAAAAATATCTTTTTCTTGAATTTTCTCAACAAAGATCATTCTTTTGAAACAACTGAACATTTTTATACCATTCCAGAAATCTCCAATAATAAAAATACAAATAAATATTAGTCGGTGATAGAAGAGATAATAGAAGTATAAAATATTTTTCTGTATTAGCTAATATTCTTCAGTCTAAAGTCAAAATTTTCCAAGTATGGCCTCTGTGTCAGAAACATCCCTACCATCTGGGAACACAACAGAATGAAAAACCTAGGAGCTCTGCTCCAGATCTAAAGAACTCTTAAGTTTAGGACTCAAGACCCACAGAGCACTAAGTTTGGGGTACAGAGATGTGTTACCAAAGCCTCCAGATAATTCTGGTAATGCCAAAGGTTGGGAACCAAAGACTCCAGTGTATGCAATGACTAAAATAACAGCTTTTAATGTTTTCAAACATGTATTAGCTTTGCGATTAGCAATGTATCATTGAAGAGAAAATCAAGATTTAATATTATATGTACTGGGGTGCACTTAGGAATTGTGCCTACTTCTATTGTAGCAATTTGAAAAGGAAAATAACCATGCAGTGTGCAGCAGAGGTATCTTCAAACCCTGCTCCCTTCAGAGTGTGTGTGGAATTGCAGCTCTCATCAAACAGCTTATAATCACATTTTCCCCTGCTCTTGGGTAGTTGCTTAAAACTCTTGGTGTAGGGGCTGGGGATTTAGCTCAGTGGTTCCAGCACCTGTCTCTCAAGCACAAGGTTCTGAGTTCGATCCCCTGTACCAAACAAAACAGAACAAACCAACAAAAGAAATTCTTGGTTGCACAGTTCATGGAAAAGTGGGTCTTCCCTGGCTGAGAGCTGTTCTATTGGGTACTTTCTTGTTCTCATGCCTTCTGGGAAGTGTACATCTCCTGTGCTCTGGTTTACAGCTGTGGATCTCCACGGCTTCTTTGATACCATTTGATATTTGAACAGTTTTTGTCTTTAGTGAATGACAAAGGTGGTGTGTACTTATTTGGGGAGACGTACCTGAAGCTACCTTGGGTGAGTAAAAGCAAAAGCAATCCAACAAGATCTGTAATATGACTTGGTTTTAAGTTAGAATTCCTAAGGAGGATTCTTTCTTCCAAAATGTATTAGTTTCCACCTCGTATGGCAACAAAGAACCACAAATTCACTGTCCTAAGTCAACACAGATTTACTATTTTAGTTATGGGAATCAACATTTTGGCAGAGCTGTGTTGTGTCCAGAGGCTCCAGGGGAGAACCCATGTCCTTGCCTGCTTCACCCCGAGGGTTCCTGCACTCCTTCACTTCCCATCTCCCAGGGATCTCGGCACTCTGCCGCCATCATCCCATGCCTCCTTCTCTGACTTTGACTCTGCTGTGATTGCATTGAGCCTAACCAGATGATTGAACAGTCTCCCCCTCTCAACACCCATACCTCCCCTCTCCTTACTAAGGTAACATGTTCACAAGTCTGGGAACTGGGACATGGACTTTTTGGGGGAGGAGTGGAGGGCAATATTCTACCTGTCACACAGAGGGAAACTCTCAGTATTGAGCTATATTGCTCTTTGTCCACATAGCAAAAGAATGTTTAACTCCTGTTATTCTTGTCACATTCATGAGATAGGGGAACATATGAAACAGGATTCACTGACAGTGAGTATGTGCAGTGTGAGAATAACAATGATCTAACCTATTTGGCAATACTGAGTTAAGTTAAATGGCTTCTGTGTTTTATTCATCACAAAAATCATGCATTGTGATTGTATAGCATAAATGCATAAAAATAAAGAAAAATTAAGGTTCTTGAACATTTGTATGTATATTCATTTTAAAAAAATATACAGGGTCTCCCTATGTAGTTCAGGCTGGCCTTGGACTTCCTACGTAGCCCAGTCTGGCCTCAAACTCATGGAAATCCTCCTGCCTCAGCCTGTTGAGTGCATTTTTATTTTTGGAAGGTTCAACCACAATACACATTCTGTTTTGTAACTTTTTCTATTACTCTCTTTATAAAATCTTTCCTGATGTTATAATTCAGGTACTAAATTCTAAAGAGTGATAAATTATAATATAACTCTTCTAATATCATAATCTTTAATTCCATTAACAATTTAGGTTGAGGATTCTAACAAATCAATCTCTGTGCATATATATGATTATTTCCATGAAGTAAAATGGTTGGGATGATTAATGGCTCATTATTTCTTAAATATTAACACCTAAAATTTGATGCCCTAAGATCACAGATAGCTAACACTGTAATGTTTGAGATCATTACATTGGTTTCCAGTGAATGTTTCACCCAACTTCTTTAGGGATAGAAAAATCAGTGTCAATTATTTTTGTTATAAAATAGAACATTTATACCTTATTTAAAGAGTGGGTAACATATTTAAGATCCAGGTCTTTAAAAAGTCTTTGCTTAACATGTACAGCATGTAATTCCTTATCTACAAAGAGGGACTAGACTTTCAATGGTGAAATGAAGGTAATCAAATAGAAAATGGTGGACAGTATAATTAGGTTGTTTATTCCTATTATCTTTCTTTGTGTATTCTATTATAAAGATAGTATATTTAATGTTACATTTATAATAATTTTAAGTGCATAAATATTTTTTAAAAAGAAAGAGGCTCACTGAAACTTCATTGGATCTTCCACAAATGGGATATACAAAAAAGTGATTTTTCCTTATTAATATTACAATTGTTGTGGTAGACATAAATATGCTCTGTGTTCAATTTGTATAACCAATAAAATTTACAATGCCTAAGGAGAATTATGAAATCAGTCTATAACAGACTCTGTTTCTGTTTTGAAAAAGATAGTAAATATTCAAGTGGAGGAACTAAGCATTATAACTGAAGTCTTATACAGAACTCAAACAAAACTTTTAAATTTTCTAGCAAATATTTAAATTATCAAATATTTTGCAACAATCAACATACACCCAAACCTGGTTTTTGTGGCTCAGTCAGTGTAGATGCAGTGATTACATATGACTGAGAATACTGCAGTTTTAATCAAATTGTAATAGCCCATGGGATCTCGCAAATGTCTGGAAGAATAAGAAATGACAGTGTGTGTTGATTCCTAGGCTTTTTTTTCAGACGTAGACTGCCGTGTAACATTATGTTGATCTCATCTTGGTCACTAAAAATCACTTGTAATTAATTTAATTCTATTTCTTTAATCTGTGAACTCATATAGTTAATGTAGGTGAGGTTATTTGTTTTCAATGAGCCATTTAATGTAATGAAGGAGGGGTTTGTAATCTCTAATTAATTTTTACCCTCAGCCCACTGATTGATTAATAACTGGGGGAGTGAACAGCCAGTCACCTTCCCCTCCAAATAATTACTACTCCAGTAGAAATGTCACATCCAAAATCACCATCATTAAAATAATAACAAATTGGAGTAAATGATGATGGCATTAATAAGTCCACCAAGTTTAAATTCCTATTGATCAATTGGTGAAATTTATATCATGATCACTGCAAATCTATCTTAAATAAATGAAAACATGGAGAAAGGTGCTGTGGTTTTTATTGAGACTACATCAACTATCCAAACAAATGTTTCTTTTTTTAGTGAGCAGAGAATAATATAGGACTGTACAGGATGACTGGCTGCTATATTTAACTCAGACAAACACGTAACAAATCACTATTCTGTAGTGAGAAGGCACACCTCATAGGCTCCCTTTCCTTTTTCTCTTTTTTTCTTTCATGGGGCCTGCATATAAGACCACAGCCATCTAAATAATCCTCCAGAAATAAACCAATGAAATTGTGAGTCTGACAACAGACATGGTATTATACCTGCAGCTGGTAAATGTTTCCATAGTCCAACCACCTTTCCAGTAAAAATTTTTTCCCGGGGGAAAGTCAGCAACTAAGATTTTAACTACTTTTCTGCAACAGAAAAGTTTGTAGCAATTGAACCTTTATGAATTTTAATATTTATGACTTTTATTTTTTTACAGTTACCCACCCATCAAGTACATTGTGAAAATATTACTACTATATTTCTATACTTCCATAAATAAATTCTTTAGAGAAATCTAGATGATTAAATATGAGGGTGCCCTGTAAGAAAATAAATAGTTCCAAAAGCATTTTCTTGTTTGCCATACAATTTGCTGTGTTCATAATTACTGAATAAGTATTTCAACTAAATGAATATTAGAGGATAAAAGTCTTTGTAAAAGTTTGGGCCAGATACTTGTCAGAGGAGCCTCCTTGGATTGACAAGTATATTTAGAATTTTAAATGTCACAAGGTTTGCATCTTGCTTCTTACCTGTTGTTTTATGGGTAGAACTTGTATTTCCTTCTAGCATAGGTAGTATTCTAATACTGAGGGTAAGGAATGTTGAGTTTAGTTTTTTATACCAAAAAATCTATAGTGCTATTGGAAAACTAGGAGAGAACAACAAATAGCAAGCCATTTCTAGAACATTGACAAGAATATAGGTAGTTACAACTGTTAAAAATTTTGTATTGTTTGTGAAAATTTAAAATGAATAAACCCTTTTACTGAATATTCTGGTCCATCAATCTATTTAGTACACACATGTGGGTATGACATATATATATATATAATATTTTATAAAAATATATAAATTACATATAATGATATACACTACCATATTATCTGTAGAAACAAAGAACAACATACAAAATGATTCCACAAGGAAGACACTTATCATCTTTTTATCTTGAATTCTTCCAAGAAATACTGCTGGAGAAACCAACTTGCCTGGGAATTTGGGGGGGGGGAATTTATCCCAATCGATGGGAGTGGAAGCATGGGATTAATATTAATGTTAGGATTGTAAAATACGAATCAAATTACGTTACTGGTCTTCTTGTCATTATGAAGGCAATTGTACATAAATTTTGTTTGGGGATCTTCTATAGAAATGCATAGGATCTCCCTTGATATTTTTTTCTTGATTGTGAAAATGTGATGTTTCTTGCTTTCAATATATCTGGGGTATGGAATCTCAGTGTCCCTGAACTTCCAAGCACTGTCATCTGTAAAAATTGCTGAGAGTTGCCACAGGGTTAGTGAGTAGTGGGAGAGATACTAAATGTTTGAAAGACAGAAACATTTCAGGGAAGCTGAAATGAGAGATGACAAGTTCAATTTGCACTGCCACAAAGGTGCAATGAGCCCTGCTTAACTGTAGTCCTGAAACGTTGCATGTTCATTGTCATTCAACTAAATAAGAGAAATTTAATTTTTATTTGGCCCCATAAATTTTTAGATGAATGTTATTTAATTTCCATGTAGACTTTCCCAGATATCTTCTTGCTATTAACTTTCAGTTTAATTCATTCTATTTTGGGCTGCAAAATAGGATGATATCATTACCGTTAAACTAAATTTGTTTCATCTCAAAAGATATGACCAATTGCAGTGAACTAGCCTGGTATGTTTGAAAATGTTCTATATTGTTGGATAGCATGTTCTTTATATATCAATTAGGTCAAGATGGATAATAGTGCTGTTCAGGTCTTCCATGATCTTATAGGTTATATGTCTAATTTATTATTAAATTTTGAGACACAAATGCTAAAGTCTCCAACTGTATGTTTGGATTTGTTACTGCTACTTTATGAGTTTTTGCTCCAAGTACTTTGCATATCTGTTTAAAAGTACATACATATTTAATAAATTGTCATTGGTGAATTAACCATTTCATCACTTTATAATGCCTTTCGTTATTTCTGGTAATATTCCTTTTGTAAAGTCTACTCTAAAAGATATGAATGTCGTCATCCTACCTTTGTTTTGATTACAGTGTGAACTCTTAGCTAAGCTAATCTATGATTTTACACTTCTGGTGGATTTCTGATAGGCAGTGGACAGTTAGGTGTTTTTGAAAACTTAATTTAAAAAATATCTACCATTTAATTAATTATTTAAAAATAAATCTTTGCCATTATGCTTTGATATCTTACCCTCTTCTCTCTTCTTAAGGAGCTTTCATTATGCATATATTAGACTATTTAATAATTGTTCTATAGATTTTCATTGATCTGTACAGTTTTTCCCACTCTTTTCAATTTGATTTTGTTTGCCTAATTTTTGTTTACCTACGTTCTAGGTTACTGATTCTTTCCATGGCTATGGCATGTTTGCTGGTGAACATGTCAAAGGAAATTGTCATTGCTGTCATTATTATTCTTGGGGATTTTATTTTAACATTTTCAATGCACTCTTACAGTTTTCATCTCTCTGCAGAAATTCCCAACTGTTCAGATATGTTGTCTAGCTTTTTGTTATATACTAAAATAGTTATGCTAACCACACATATGTCTAACAGTTCGGCTGTGTCAATTTTCATTCTGGCACTACTAGTTGTTTTATCTACATACTGTTTTATTTTGTTTTCTGTACATGCATATTTATAAGTCACAGTATTTGATTACATGTTACACAATAGTACAAGACAGGAAAACATAACAGCATGCACTATGGCATCTGTACAGTGTTTCATTCTGGAGGTGCTTGTGCCTTATTTGTCAAGCTCTACTTATGGGAAAGGGAAGGAGAAGTTAGTTTAGTCAGGAGTATGACTAAGTTTGCGTTTTGGTGTTGATATGGTTACTTTGAGTTCGGCTTTCTGAACTTTGGGACTATTGGCATTTCTGTCTGGAGGCTTCTTTGTTCTGGTTGTTAGGGCTGGATATAGTGGCAGTACTTGTGGTACTTCTGTGTGTTCTGGGATATTTTTCAGCATCCTGAACTCTGTTTAGTACCAGTGGCTCTCTGTAATTCCCAGATGTACCAATCAAAAATGTCTCCAATTTTGTCACAATCTCCTGAAAGTGAAGTTGCCCTCCATGGGGATTTGTTGCTTCCTGTGTACCACATGCCACAGATTCCTCTAAAACAGTTTCTGTTTACAATAGGGTGTCAGAGAGATTTTCTTATGTTCACACTCCACCTCCAACTTACAAATGTTTTGTGACCATGAGTGCTACGCTTGTCCTTTTCCACCAGTCCTGAACAACACTCATAGGCAACCTCAACCTTGAGTCTTATTTCAGACCTCAGAGTTGTACCTTTTCCATTATTCTTGTCTCTTTTCTTCATGTCTACAAGTTCTGTCTCATCTGTGGAGGGTTTTGGTAAGAGACCATTTTCTTCCCCTCCTCTAGTAGCATGAGAATATTTCAAATGTATTTATAGGGATCTTGGATTCAGAAAATTTTCCTTTTCTCCCTGGCTTCTAACTCAGAGTGTAGGGCATTTTTCTTTCTACTTTTCATCCCAACCAAAAAAACAAAAAACAATGAGTGTTTCCCTGTGTCGTTGAATGTTTAGGTGCAGTCTGACTGAGTTCACTCTACCTTTCCCAGTGGTTTAGGAAACGATGCTCATTGAGAGAGAAGCTTCATGTATCCTTGGTATCTCCTCTACAGAGAATGACCTCTTCATGCTGACACTGCAGTACAGCCTCTCTTTGATCTTGCTTCCTTCCTCGGTGTTTCTCATGAGGACTTAATTAATTTCCTAGCGTTTATGTTTCATATATTGCTTAAGAAATTGCAAGTGAATAAAAACCCACTTTGGGCATAGGGCTGTCTGAGGCCTACACTATCACATTTGTCTGTAGTCGACCTTAGCCATTGCTTAAAAGGGTATAGTGTGAGCATCTCTAATTCAAAACTCCAAAATGTGAAATGTTCCTAAGTCTGAAATTTTGAGAGCACCTGATGGCTTATGTGATGGATCACAGCCAAAATTCAGGCACACTGAAGACATTGTTTAAAATTACCCTCAGGCTATATGTTTAAGGAATATCTGAAACATAAATGTCTAACATTAGTTTCCATCATCAAGATATCTCATTGTGTATACAAAAAATTCCAAAGTGTTAAAAGTTAGAAATCTTAAGCAGTTATAGTCCTCAGTCATTCAGATAAGTGCTGTACCTCCTGTACCTAATTTTCTTGGCCAGGAGTGTAATGGCTGGTGTTTTCTTGTGGACTCAGCCACTGCTGTGTCCATTCACCTGTCCTGTATTTCCTTGGAAGGATGCCTTACTAGGATTTCAGAATACTTATTCATCCTTTGATCTGTAGCTTTTTTATCTTCAATAAAACACTTGGTTTTGATGATTTATTCTTTAATTAACAAAAGTAATTTACTGTTAGACTGGATATGACATCTTTTTTTTTTTTTTTTAGTTCTTTATATTCTGGGCAGAAGCAGAAATCAAATACTGTTTTTGTTGTGTGCTAAGTTGGCTAGGGGCAATATGTACATTTCTAGAAACTTCCCTAAAAGCATTCCTACAGGCTGATACCAAAGTGTCAATTGAACAACTCCCCAACATGCAATTACTCTATAATGAAAGTTTAGTGTCTTATTATTGTACTGCTGAACAGCCTTTCTGATTTTGCCCTAGGTGCAATTAATTACCAATGACCTTTCAGTATTCTTCTCCAGGGTATAAATGGCATACAGAGATAGCCACCAAACTCTATTTTTCTTGTAAAAATTACCCTTTCCACTTTTCTCAACTGCACCGATTAGCATCCCCCTTTTCCTGATATCTTCTCAAGCACTCTGTGAACACTGGGTAGCACTGCTGGTAGAGGCACTATGGGCAGAGAAAGAAAACCAGCACCCAGCTAACTCTCGCAAAAGTGAGTCACTGCTTCATTCCAGTTTAGAAGGATTAATACAATCAGTCTGCCATTAAGTAGCTGACTCCTCTCTTCCATGGCATATTATCCTCAAGAGCTCACTATAGATCTCTGCTACTCATAGTTTATATATTCAAGAGTTGATTTTCTAGAAGAGACTTGGTAAAAGGGGGTCAGGCTGATTGGCCCATAACTTGCCCCATGTGCCATTCTATCCATGGTCCTTCTGCCCAAGCAGTGGGGCAACCAAAGAGCCATCTCTCCAGCCTTGTGTCTCAGTGGAACTGTGGGGTTCTCTCCATGCCAGTCTTCCAAATGCAGCTCACATGGAATAGCCAGAGACTCCTTCTGCTGACTGCCTGTTCCCCTCAGCCCCTTCACTGAGGGTTCCCTTCCTGCCCCTTGCAGCTGAGAATGCTTGCCCTTTCGAAAGGCAACTTCTCAGAGATGCAGCTTTACCAGACTAGTCCAACTTCTCACACTAGTTACACGTCTGGAGATTCATCCTTCCACTCACTATCAGAGGGGAGTGCTTATGAAATGCCATAGATTACTCTAAGAATTATGCTGATGTGAATTTGCTGATAATTGAAATTTGCTGATAATCTTGATTCTTATCTCTACATTTCCTCTCTTGCTCATTTTGAGTTTGTTTTTAAAGATATCGCATTTAACACTCTTATAAAATGATTTCTTTTTTTGCTATGGATTTTAGGATGCTATTTGTCACCAAAAAAGAGTTAAAGAATTAAAGAAAGAAATTAATCTATGAAAACATATACAAAAACAAAAACATATTGTGCAAAAGCAATATATATATATATATATATATATATATATATATACTATTTCCTGTAATATATTAGGGCATAAAATAGTGACTACTTTATGCACTAATATATTACAGGAAATAGAACTATTTAAGAAAACTAACTGTATTGGTAAGTTTGAAGATATTCTCATTCTGCAATCTAAAAATGTGAAACATAAGGGTTTTATTGATAGGATCATATACTTTTTGTGACCACATATCACTGTGTATTCAAAGAATGGAGTCATATAAAAAATAAAATATCTTATGATCTCTGTGAAATGTCAGCTCATGATCGCTTATCACATGCAATCTTTGAGTGGATTTGCTGCCTTACCCTCAGAAGTGTGATTTATTTTTATCTTACCAAGGTGACAAACCTCCAAGCAAACTGATTATTAAACATATGCCTATGATAATTCAATTAATAAACTATGTCCTCAATGCTTAGAGACAAAACTAAGCTCAAGTATTACTCAACCCTGTTCCACCCACACCATTTTTGTTACCATCCCAGGAAAAATGAATTACCTAATATAAATCATTTTAGGGTGTCTAGAAATGTCCAGTCTACTAAACATTAATTTGTTCCTGAAGATAATTTTGTGAAGTAGTCTGGTTATTTGTCAAGAAATATTTAAGTTATATACACATATGTGCATGGGTTTCATTTTTTCAGATTCATACATGCACATAACATACTTTGATCATTTTTACCCCCTTTAAACCTCATCTATATATTTTTATTGTTGTTAACATCTGCCTCATTTTGTCATGGACATACCCTCAGTGTGACAGGTCTTAGATAAAAACTAAGTCCTGTGTGCCTGTAAATGTTGATGTGGCATAAAGGAGAGGTAAGTGAGAACTTTCCAGATCCCTTTTGTGGGGTCCAAGTTATTTGTGTGGGTACATGAAAAGAAGCACATGAAGAATTGTGCCCCAGAGCATTCTTACTTTTTAAAATATGCTTTCCTTACAACTATTCAGTTTTACCTCCACCTCCCCGCGCATTTTTAGTGAAATATTTGTTATTACTCATTTCATGACATTCTTTCTTTCAATGAATTAAATATCCCCAGACAGGTTGCTATTATTTGGGTGTAAACTAAATACACACCTATTATTAACAAGCTTGATTTATTATAGTCAGCAAAATAATTATGATAAAAGATGGTTTTCATTACCTTAATCCTCACCCTCAACAGCTACAAATGTGTTATGGAAAAAGCAAGGTAGGAATAAATAAATAATAAAGTAATTTTCCATTGGGTTTTGGAAAAAGATAGACTTTTCATTAAATTCACATTTCACACTTTCTCATGTTTCTTATTATACCTGTTTACATATTTGTGAATGGCTGGCTGGGACTTAGGAGTAAAATATTTCTCTATGGAAAAGTTTTCTCTGTGCAAATCCATATGGCCTATTTAACTCAGTTATTGGGTTAAATCTGCATACTTACTCTAGGAAATTTATGGCTTATTTCTAGGAATCTGAATCCATTTACAGACAAGTTTCTGTGTTCTATGGACACATAAAAAAGAATTGGACATTTTTGCCAAGCCTGGTGAGTAACACACTTTGGTCACTGCAATACTTCTGAACCTGTGCACTCTGACCTATGCATAGACTATCTTAGGATATTCATATGAGAATGACCTGGGGGGAGATCTTTCTTTCATAGTGACACAATATCATATCTTAGAATTGGTGTTACAGTAAGGATATATATATATACACACACACACACACATATATAATATTTAACTTATATAAACATATGGGCATGGGTTACATTTTTTCAGATTCTTGCATGCAAATAACATACTTTGATTATTTTCATCCCCCATTAACCCTCATCTTTATATTTTTATTGTCATTAACATTTGCTTCATTTTGTCATTGGACGTACCCTTAATGTGACAGGTCTTAGATAAAGAGAATATATATATACACATACACACACACACACACACACACACACACATATATGAAAGAGAGAGAGAGAGAAACATTATATACAAAAAATCTTCAAGATGCTGCAACATGGCTTGGGAATATCTGGTTATCAATGTATTAGGAAAAGGCTGATGTCATACAGTGTATTTAATGTTGATATGGTATCCTCTTGCACTTTAAAGTTTATAGTATAGTATATTTCCTCTACTCCAATTATTTCTTGCTGGGAAACAAAGCCACACTTTGGTGGCTGCGAAGAGCAACCACCGTTTACTTTGCTCGTGTCTCCACAGTTTGAGCACTGCTTCACCGTGATAACTTGTCTCTGTCCCAGGATGTGTCACCTGGAACAATCTGAGTGGAGCTGGAAGATCGATGTTTATAACTGATGTTTATAATCGATTTGCTTCAGTGGCTAGTGAGCTAGGTCTGTCTGTGGACTGGGAGTTTGGCTAGGTCTGTCAGAAAGCAGCCTTACTGACTTTCCCATAGGACTTCAAAGTGGGGTATTACAATCTTCTTCAGAGAATGGTAAATGAGTTCAAAAGTTAAATATTCCAAAAGTCAGAACTGAAAGCAGTGGTGTAGAAATAGACACATTGCCCCTGATTCTATATTCCTTTATTTAGAAGACCCATAGTGCCTGTTCAGGTTGAAAGGAAAAGGATGTATGCTTTGACTCTCACTGGACAAAGTGCAGAAGAAATGATGGCCGTGGATTTTTAACATCTTTAGGGAAAGTAAGGAATGGAATATTTGGAAGATGTTGTTTATATCACTTGATGAAAAAGTCTTAACTTCATACTCTGTCATCTAAATTTGTTAAAAGTGGTTTGAAGTTGTTCCTTGACACAGAGTTTGACACTAGAAAACAATAATGTTAAAGATTTGAAACATACTAAAATGGCATCCTACAAAGTATCTGTGGAATTTATTTTACTGTTCTAAACATTTATTTCTTTGTTTTTTAAAAAAGCACATAGTGATATTGAAATATAATTGATACATAGTCAGATATGTATATTCAAAATGGACAATTTAATGAGTTGTGACATATATATTTACATATCTATATCTATTTATTACTGTCAGTGCTACTATCTATCTCCAAGTCCTTATCAGCACAGTCAAAATAACAAACATACTATCAATCTTCAGAGATTCCTTACAATTAATGGCAGCAACATGGCAGAAGAGGAGTTTCCAGCACTTATTTCCTAATAAAACTGTCAATTTGTACAACCATCCATACACAAAAGGAAGTCCATGAGAGGTATGAAATATAGCACCTACGTTGAACACAGAGAAATGAAAGGATTCATTGAAAAGGAGAAGGACAGTTCCAGCTCACCAATGTCACCCCTCCTATTATGGGTTAGATCTGGAATATCCCCTTCAAAGCCTCATACAGTCAGAGTTGGAGATTTTGGAAAGCGATTGAATCATGGGGTTGTTGTGTTCCTCAATGCATGCATCTACTATTGAGATTGTAGCTGATTGTGCTGCTAAGGGGGACATTGTTGGAACGGGTGAGTCCTTGGGGGTCTGACCTGGATGGGTAAATCACCTTCCCAGACTCTTTCCTTTGCTTCCTGAGCATGACATGAGCTTTTCTCCATGGCAAGCCCTCCAGCCATGTTGTTTCAGCATTTGAGCCTGCTTACCATGGACTGAAACCTCTGAAGTATTGAGTCCAAAGAAACTTCTCCTCTTAACTTACATGTTTTAAGTATTGTCTCTCAGCAATGAGAAAATGACTAAGACACCTTCCCAAGTCTTCTCAGGTTGGTGGAAAAACAGAAAGGTGAGTAGCCGACATTTTGAAAAATCTAACACCCAGTTAGCCACAGTGAAACTCAGGGCCAAGCTGGCATTCACTGAGCCAGGCTCAAATACATAAAGCTCTAAATTAGAAAAAGACACATTACAGCTAATGCCACAGAAACATAAAGGGCCATAAAAGATTTTCATGAACAGTGATATGCCCCCAAATTGGTAACCTCCAAAAATGGATAAATACCCCAAAACATGAAACCTACCAAAACTGAATCATGACTACATAAAAATCTGATGGACTAATGAATAAAAAGATTAAATCAATAACAATAGTCTATTAAAGAAAAGTTCAGTATTTGATGGCTCCACTTTTGACTTCTACCAATCACCTATAGAAGGATAAATGACAGTCTTCTCAAAATACTGTATTCCAAAAATTGAAGAAGAGAGAGAACACATCCAATCACATCGAACAAGGCCAGATGTCATCTGTTTAGTATAGCACTAATTTTTATCCCAATTTTTCTTAGCCCATTCTTTCTATTTCCTTTAGGCCTAATTACTCTTTCTTCTCCTATGAGCTTAGGTTATTATTTTGAGATATCTATTCTTTTCCAAAGTAAATTCTTAGTGCTACACATTTTCATTTAAGTATTTATTCATGTCCATTCTATCACTTTTTCATTTAGCAAAAAAAATCTATTTGAATTTCCTTGAAAATCCAAAGAGGGGCATTTATAAAGTTGCCTGGAAAAGAAGAAAAGTGTTTTATATCTCCTTTAAATTACCATTAGTATTAGTGCTATCATTTTCACCCAAGTCTGGGTTAAAAAAAAATAATAACGTATAAAGTCTGCCTCATCCTTTTCTTCAATTTTTCTGTACTTCTGTACTCTAATTCTACAAATCGAATTTTATAATTTTGAGTTACAATTGAATGCAGCTTCCTATGCCTCCTTCCCCACCCCTTTTACATACATAAACATCCCTAGAATGACACTTATGAACATTGATGATTATTAATTAATGTAGAAAGACTAATGCAATTCATGTTTCAGTAGCCCCAGTGCTCCAATCCAAATAAAACATATCAACAAGGAAAAGAGGAGGGTGACTATTACATTTAGCATCTCCTCTGTCACTTGCATCAGAACGAAGAATGTGGGAAAAGAGACTGGTCCTAGAACTCCAACCCACAGTTGATGAACAGAATGTACTTAATATCATATTATTTGTTGAATCTCTGAGAAATTTATTCTTTCAAGGAAAAATAGAAATGTGGAATTTTCCAGAAACTAAGATTTCAAGATGCAGATTTCCTCGACAGTTAATTCTGCCTCATGGCTCAGGGATTTAGCTCAGTGTTTCCACCGCCTGCCTTGCAAGTGCAAGGTCCCAAGTTCAATCCCAGTACAAAAAAAAAAAAAATTGCCACAAAAGATCAATTTGGCAGATTATTTGTACAAATTTTATTTGGTAAAATTGATTCAGGATACATATTTCCTATCGGAATCTCTTCAAATATAGGTATAAACAGATATACCTCCCTAACACTGCATTAAGAAACTTAAAAATCATGCTATCAAGTGTAGTCTTTCTAAAGTGATCGAGTCATAGAGCTGCTATTTTTTAATCCTCCACATTATCCAAATGTAAAATATGTTTTAAATATTTCAGCAGTAATTGTATAGGCCATGTTCCCATAAACTATGAATCAGTCAAATTTCCACATAAAATTAACCATCACAGGTATCATCAGTTGAGATAGTATGAGAGAAAATCTTCTCTGTGAAGAGAAAATGTCAATTATGGTGATAATTAAGTATTTGACTCTGCAGTGATGAGACATGTAATTTATCCTGCATACATTGGTATTTAAAGAGGTCTATGATTTTGTCTTTCAAAAATATACTTGATATTACATTTAGATTCTTCTAGACCATGTGAACACAGAAGTATATTTTAATTTTATTTTTATGCATACAAAAATTCTTTTTTCTTAGTATAAATTTGCAGTACATAATGAATCCAAGCATTGTGTGTAGTTGATACGCATATATTCATGTAATTCTTTTTATGTTCCACCTCCCAACATTTCTTGGTTCCCTTCCTTTTATTTATACTTTGAGTTTCTCATATAACAGAAACTTTATGATAGTTAAGCTTGTGTGTTAAGCTTACTTCACTTAATATTATGAATTCAAGGTACATCCATTTTCCTACACATGAGTAAAAATTATCCTTCTGTATAGCAGAGTAGTATTCCACTGTGTATAAATACAACATTTTCTTCATCCACTTCTAAGATTTAACTAGTATTTATGAATTGTGCTGTATAAACACGGATATTCATGTGTCATTGTAATATGATGTATTTAACACTTTCAAAAGATATTTAGAAGGAGAACAGCTGGATTAAATGGAATTTATATTTTAAGTTTTTTGTGAAATGTTCATGCTTATTTGTTTCATAGGTGTACTAGTTTCCATTTCTGCCAACAATAAAGAAGGGTTTTTTTTCTCCCTGCAGCCTTCCAATATTAGTTATTATTTGATTTATTGATGATAACCATTTTTCTGATGTAATATAGGATCTCAGAGTTGTTTTAAATTGAATTTCTCTAATAACAGTGATGTTGAACATTTTTTCATGTATTTATTTTGTCCATTTGTACTTCTGAAAAGAATCTATTTCAGTTGAACATGTTTTAATTTTGGCTTTTATTTGGGGGGTCTAATATTTTTAATTGTTCATACATTCTAGATCTTAATCCTCTGTCTATAATGTAAGTTGCAAATGTTTCCTATTCTATAGGCTGTCTCTTCACTCCTTTGTTTCCATTGCTGGGGAGAAGTTTTTTTTTTTTAATTTGATGATTCTTGATATTATTACTTGTGCAATTGAGATTTTGCTCAGAAAGTCCTTGCCTATGACAATGATTTAAAGAGATTTGCCTACCTTATCTTCTAGCAGCTTGTTTCTGTTTCAACATGTAGACCTTTGAACCATTTTGATCTTAGTTATTATGTGGTAAGAGACACAAAATCGAAATTAGCTTCAATTTTCTGTATGTGGATAGCCAGCTTTCTTAGCACCATTAAATAATCAGGATATCTTTCCTTCAGTGTGTATCCCCTTTGTTAAAGATCACATGGCTGAATGAGTCTGAGGTTGCTTCTCCAATTTTGATTCTCTTCCATTGGTCCACACATCTGTTTTGTGACAGTACCATACTCTTACTATTACTGAGGCTTTTTAAAATAACTTGAAGTCTGGGATTGTGATACCTACTGTTTTGTTCTTATTGCCCAGGATTGTTTTTGCTATTCTGGCTCTCTTCCAGTCCCATATGAATATTAGGATTTTTTTTCTGTTTTTTTTTTTTTTAAGGAATATTGTTGATATTTTGATTGGGATTGCAATAAATCTGTGTATCAGTTTTGGGAGAATGGCCATATTGTCACTATTGGCTCTGCCTGTCCAGGAATGGGGGAGATCCTTCCATTTTCTGATATCCTCTTTGATCTCCTTTTTCAGAGTTGCATAGTTTTGTTTTAAAGGTCTTCTTTTTTTTTTTTTTTTGGTACTGGCCGTTGAGCTGAGGTCCTTGTGCTTACGCAGTGAAACCTCTGAGCTAAATCCCCAGCCCATTAGAGGTCTTTCATTTCCTTGGTTAGGATAAGTCTTAACTGTTGAATTTTTCTCGATACTATTGAGAATGGTATTTATAGGCATACAAGGATGCTATTAATTTTTTTGTGTTGGTTATGTATCATGATGCATTGCTTAATTTGGTCATTAATGCTAGAAATCTTTTTGGTGGAGTTCTTTGGATCTTTTATGTAAAGAATTATGTCATCTGCAAATAATGATAATTTGATTGCTTCTTTTCCTATACACATCCCTATTATTTATTTTCCATACATAATTGTTCTGGCTAATATTTTGAGTACTATTCTGAATATAAATGGTGACACTAGATATCTTTATATTTCTCTTGATTTGAGAGGGAAAAGTTTCACTTTTTCCCTATTTAATATTATGCTGTCTATTGGTTTATCAAAAATGTTTTTTATCAAATTGAGATAGGTCCTTCTATACTCATTTTCTTCAGGTTTATTATCATGAATGGTTGTTGGATTTTATCAAAAGCTATTTCTCCCCCTATAGATATGATCATGTGCTTTTGTCCATTCTTCTGTTTATGTGTTGTGTTACATGTATCAATTGGTCAGTCTTAAGCTATTCTCTCATCCCTGGGATGTAATCTACTTGGTTATGATGTATGACTATTTTTATGATTTGTTTCATTCTATGTGCCAATATCTTGTTGAGATTTTTGATTCTACTTTCATTTAGGTGCCCCCCCCCCAGTTGGATCCTTGTCTGGTTTTGGAATCAGGATAATGTAAGCTTCCATGAATGAGTTTGGAAGATCTCCTTTTTCAATTTCATTTAAGAGATTGTGGGGTATTGGCATTATATCCTCCCTAAAGGTCTTATAGATTTCAGTGGTAAATCCATCTGGCCCTGGACTTTTCATAGTTGGTAGGCTTTTTTATTAGTGTCTCAATTTTATTCCCTGTTATTGGGCGGCTCAGTGTTTTCATGTCTTCTCAGTTCAGTTTTGATGCTTTATAAGTGTCTAGAAATGTGTCCATTTCTTAAGAATTTTTGAGTATTTTTTAAATGAAGCACTTTCCTTATAATTGGAAATGTCAAGGTTAGTGATGAGCAAGAATATGGAATCAGAAATAAGTAAAAAATACCAAACAAACTAATGAAATACAAAATTGATTTTAAAGTTATTTCTACTTAATTTAAGGAGAAACATGTTATAATAAATATATTATTTTGGTCACTTTAATCTATAAATGAATGTGTGACTTTATAAAAAATATAATTAAAATATATTTAGTAAAACTGAAGCAGAAATAATGTAACCTTTCCTAGAAGTATTTTATATTTTATATAAACTCTTGGGCAATATAAACACCTATAAACCAAAAATTATGTACACCCAAAAGATAATACCAAAAAATATTAGAGAGTTGTAGGATTAAATCTTCGAATCTCCTTTTCTACAAACTTACACTGCCTTCACTTTCATGAGACCAGAGTCATGACCACATGAGTATAATGTGGCTCTGCATTTAACAACAGCTCATTTTCCTGAGTTGGGAATTAATTCAATTTGGGCAATGAGAACTTTCTTTCCAGTATTTTTGGAATCAAACCAAAATCATCAATGGGTTTTTCTCCAAAATGAGGACCTTCCAAAGGATGAGGTATTGTATTGTACAGTATTAGTCTAGAGACCAAGTTCTCTAGAGAAATTGATGTATTTTGACTTATAGGAGAGAGAGAGAGAGAGAGAGAGAGAGAGAGAGAGAGAGAGAGAGAGAGAGAATGTGTTCATGTATTAACAAAGGCTGCTGAATTCTTGAATCTGCAGATGGCAAGCTGGAGACCCAGGGCAGCTTATGGTATAGTTCTTGTCTAAGACATAGTCTGAATCCCATTGCAAGAAATCAGTGTCCTAGTTCAAGGACAGTCATGCAGAGAAAACAAATTCACCTCCACTCTAATTTTCTGTTCTATTAAAATTTCCCTTGATTGGAAGAAACCTGCCCATGTCAGGAAAGACAAACTACTTTCCTCAGTCGATGAATTCAAAGGGTAATCTCATTCAGAAACATGTTAAAAACATATCCAGAATAATGTCTAGTCAAATATCTAGGCCTTTGTTACCCAGAAGATTAACTCTGACCAGTTGCATCCCTTAACGACTTGCCAGTGTGTCCAACAATGTACTTTGCCAGGCCAACACTGAGTGAAGAATTGGCGTGGACCACATGAAAACATAATATAGTTAATGTATATAAATAACAAAATTTCCCTTTGGTTTGATTTTCAAAAAGAGGGGCAAGCAGGCTGCAGGCTGCAGGATGGACATGCAGGTGAGGGAGAAAAGTATTCTATAGTGAGGTTAAAGGATGAAATTGTCATATCTCATAGACTCAAGCATTAACAATGCAAAAGAAACCCTGAGGATACACATAACCATGTGCCAACTTTTGTTGTATTGGGTATTAAACCCAGGGTCTTTGCCCTCAGCTACAGCCCCAGCCATTTTTGTTTGTTTGCTTGTTTGTTTTATTCTGAGATAGAGTATCACTAAGTTGCCAAGTTGCTCAGGCTGGCCTCAAACTTGCAATTCTTCTGCCTCGGCTTTTCAGAGTATTGGGAATGTGTCTCACCACGTTAGGGTCTTACAGTGTTCAAATTGAACCTTTAATTATGTCAAGTAGCTAAAATTATGACAAATAATTTCATGTGTTCTGATATGTTGGCTCAAATCAGCTGTGTGAATAGTAAAAAAATATGCAGTCTTGCTTCATGTTTTGGTACAGGAATTTAAAGTTTCAAGATTTTTTTAAAAATCTTCTATTTTTTGGTATATTTGCAACTATATTTCCTTCAGTATACATTCTTTATGAATTTTCAAGATGAGTAGAGTTGTAGTCAGTCAACTCAAAGACACATTGATCATGTCTCTTTATTAGACTTTTATAAGACCTATCTTCCCAGAGAAAAATATTCCTAACTTCACAATCTTGCCTTGTTCATGTCATCACTTTCTGTCAGTGCATACATGTGTGAACAACTGTTTTCCAGGATGTCTAACACAAAAAGAAAAATTATATTAGAAATTTTTAAAGAACACCATGAGAACGTGGTGAGAATTGCAACTCGTTCTATTGAACTAGATATTGATGCATAAGTTTCAAACAACGAAGTCAAATGTCCCACTAGTTGTGTTTGTTTTTGTTTTCATGATATAAGAAAAGTATAAATAAAGAAGTTTTGCTACTTGTACACACTATTATATATGTCATATGTAACTCAAGATAATTCAGGGTGGCTCAGCCAAGTCAGACAGTTGAACACCTATGGTTCACTAAAGCATTTGAATCAATTGATAATAATATAAGCCCCCTATTTTATCCCAGTATGTATGGCTTTTAACACATAGAAAAATGTTGTATTTCCCAAATAATAAAATTATTTTAACATAAAAAGATATCTAAATGCCATATATACACACAGAAATATAAATTATGTATACCCATATGACTTTTAAAATACGCTTTCACTTCAAAATTACATTTGGGGTCACACTGTCAAAATAAAGTAACTATTGATTTATGACTCAATAAGAGGCTGATCCCTTCTTACAATAGAAGTGTTATTTATGTTGTTCCTGTTAAGACAGGAAAGTTTCTCCTTGGAGAAGCAAGCCATTGATTTCCCGTTGGGGGGTCTTAAAAGTGATTCTGTATTTCACAAGCTCAAAAGAAGGTCCCTGTGAACTCTGCTTTATGCATCCTGTGCTTATCTTCTCTTCAAAAGCACTCCTTCCCTCCGTGATTTGTGCCCATGAATCTTTCCTTGACCTCTTCAACCCGGTGATTTTGCACTGCTGACAACTAAGTGAACCAACTTCCCATTCAACAATGGATGAGGAAACACAGGATGGAAGCTGACAGCAAGATGCCCAGAATGTGGAAAATTAGGTGAACAACAGTAAAATGCTTGGGAAAGGCTTGAGGGGTAGGCACTGCCAAAGGATTGGAAATATAGAGCAGCCTCCTACAAAACAGAAGATTATAGATCTAAACAAAACATGTTTGTAACCTGCACAATTCCCTGCGTTCCAGATGAAACTAATGCATCAGATTGCTCCGGCTGATCTGTTGTGTTATTCCTGAGAAAAGAAGAACAAAGTTTAACATTCTCAGATACATAGCTATTTTATTAGAGTGGGGGAAATTTCAGTGCATGGAATCATAAATGTGGACTATTAATTAGTTTTGATTAATTAATCAACTAGAAAGCTTCTACTGATCACATTTCTTAGTGGCTTATAACAGCTGCCACTCATCTTCTTATTCATGGTTGAATTGTCTATGACTCCTTGACTTGGCTGACATCAGCTTGACTCCATGTTAGCTGGGTTCAAGCAGACTCCACTGGTTTCCTCGTCTTCCTTGGACCAGTAACATCCTCTTCTCTTGGTGGCTCTGTGGGCACACATGGGCACTCTGAATCCCAAAAGTCTGGGTAGGGCCTCTTTGTATATTTGATGTTTTTTATCTTAGAATTGAGCAAAGCAAGTCTCCTCATCCCATGTCTAATTCTCATAGCAGAGGTCAGGAAAGGTTCTCTGCCCATAAAGGGGGCTCATCGGTGATACTCGTATGTAACAGTTACAAAGGAGTGAAGAACTGATAACAATAATCCAACCCATCATATAAGGTTAACAAGGAGCATTGGCAAATGCTTTGAAGAAAAAACAATACCGTTCCCACACCAATTCTTTGGTGAGATAATAATCAAAGGACACAAAATTTTACCTTGCAAGAGCAATAGGTTCAAGAGATCAGGAAGACCAGCATTCATAACAATATATTATGTGCTTGAAAATTGATAATAAGGGTAGATTTTAATTGTTCTCACCACACACAGAGATAAGTATGTAAAGTAATGCCTATGTTAAATAACTTAAGTTAGCTATTCTGTAATTTAGATATTTATCAATGCATCGTGTTGTACACCATAAATATATTGAAATTTTACCTAATTAAAATAAATTTTCAAAGGTGTTTTAGTAAGTTGTTAATTTGAGCAAAGATGTATAAATAATTCCAGGTTTAAAACTTAGACTGAAACTTACAATGTAGACACACACATACACACACACACACACACACAAATACACACATGCACATACACTTCTACCCTAGTTTGCTTTATTGTAGGAAATACAAAAAGCTAGACTTTATCTATGTACAAAAATTTACTCTCAAAATTGGATAAAGAGATGAAGGAATAAAAGGAATAGACCAGTTATTCTTTTAGGATGAAGTAGTTTAGGAAAAATTAAATTGAGGAAATCCTGGTAAAATCTTTCTCACATACCCAGCTGGAAAACAATAAAGCTAAGACATGGCCAAGGTATGGCTCTGGATTGATACTCCGGGTGGATTTTCTTCTGTGTATTGGAAGAGAAGCAATTGGAAGAACCCATGGAAGAGATTACACCAAACAAAAAGTCCGAAGTCCAGAGGATAATAAGCTTTTTTCTTGTTCCACCAGAGCTTGTCACTGCTGTCTCAGGCAATAGCACCAGAAAGTGTATCAGAGACAGACATAATCATGGACTGGGAGTGAAGGCAAGCAGAGCAGAGAAGGAGATACTGACAACCCCGGTGAGGCACCTTCCTGAAATGTGCAGAGATAAACCGTCATTGCTGGAAACAAGACCAGTCTTAACACTTTGTGTTGCTGAAGTGGTCATGGAAGTGTATATCTTTTAAAATTAAATTTGTGTCCCTAACAAAAATAAAGCTAAAAAAGAAGGCTTAAATAAGATGTAAAAAGTAAAAATTGTACGGAGTAGAGAGGAATATATAGTAGGACACTGGAATTCCAGAATAGACTGGAAAATGTGGAGCAGAAGTAAAAATAAAAGTGTAATAATATGTAATATGTAAATAAAAGATATGAATCTGAAGAATAAACAGGTGAGCTGTATCCCAGAAAATATTAATTGAAATAGATCCATATATCACATACCACTTTTAAAATATAAGAATACAAATTGTTAAATATATTTATTTTTTTGAACATGAATATAATAAAATAGGTTATCAACAAAGAAAGAAAAATATCAACCTTCTCTCAGTTGCCTCCTCTCAGCATTAAATATAAGAATACAAGATTTTAAAAGAAATGGGTTATTATTAATGCTTTCTATTCCTAAACAATGTACAGTACAAGTGTGATGGCAAGAGAAAGATGTAATTGTGTACTTTCTCTAAAAGCACTAATTGAAAACATTTGCTAACTTAAGTGAAAGATCTCAAAAGTAAGCAGTTTGTGGAAAGCATTATAGGTGGAAAGCACAATTAGTCATTATTCAAACAGCAGAAAAATAGTCATCATAAATGTGATTATAAAACAAAATGCAGCAAACTATCTTAACAATGCATAATATAAAATCACCTTCATAGATGAATTCTAAATTCAAAAAGTGAAAGGCTAGAAAATATAAAAATGTTGAAAAAGGAAGTATTAATAAATTCTACTTTACCATTGACATTGGTAAACAAAAATACTAATTTCAAGTTTTAAAAAAATAAAAGGTGATTATTTGTGTGATTAAAATGATTGTTAAGAACTAAAGGTAAGTAACTAAAACTCATACCAAATAAATGAAAATTAACAAATAAAAAACCATTAGACTGAAAATAACAAAATGCTATAACATAAGGAGCACATTTATGAGTGATGACAATAGATACAAATAAGTTTAAACTCCTCTATTAAAAGAAAAAATAGCTTATAAAGCAAAAATACAATTCAGAAATTTACAAGACAGGAAGCAGCATGGCAATTTGTATTGGTAAAAACTCTCCAAAAATAAATTAACATTGATGGAATAAATGTAGCAAAGGTGAAACAATCAATGATGAAACAAGCTAAGTACCATCTGCCAAACATCAACAGTGAAAAGTGTAGAAAAAATTATATAAAACTGAAAGAATTAGAAGTCCACAAATCATTCCCTACAAGAAAGTAGAGATGACCAAAGTAATGGCTATTGTGTGTGATATTTTAAAACGTTTTCATTCCTCTCCCAATTAGGGTGGAGTTACATGTAGTTGTTTGGACAACTTGAAGTCTGCTCTCCTTTGATCCTTTATTTTTGTGGAAAACCATCAAATCCATAAAATCACATAGGTTAGAATGGGGACAACTAGTCAAATGTAGTCTTCTTATTCCAGTGACACCACCTGCTTTACAATGGTAACCTCAAGCAGACCAGATATAATCTCCTTGTTCTAGTTCTTCAGCAGGAAACACTGACAAGAACAAACAAACCAAAAAACACAACAACAAAAAATCATATGATTAAAGAAAACAATATTTCTAAACCATTCCAAATGAGATATTAAATGCACATGGCCTCTTCATCTTGACTAAAGAAAGCTGAAGGTTAACTCTGGAATGGACAGGGAGGGTTTTAGAAAGATGAACCTCAGGATGGCACACATAAAACTATTCAAGGTTAAGCCACTCATCCATGGCTTCCTACATACCGGGGCGGTTGCCAATCTCCTTTGTTTTCGTGTCAGTGCAGTAAACACATAACATGCTAATACACTTCAACTGTCTTTCTGTTTGTTGGAAAATTATAAAAATAAAATGGTTTCTATCATATCTAAAATTCAGTTTGAATAATACACAGGTCAGAAGAGCAATGAAGACAGGGGCAAAAGGATTGTCAAATATTGTAGACCTACAGTAAGTAGAAGTAATAACATCTTTATAAATAAAATAGGAATTAAATTTCTCAAGCAGATCCCAAACAGGGTATACAATTTTTCAACATGTACTAAGGATACCCATTCAAGTCCTTCCGAAATGATGGGTTATTCAATTCATAACGGGTGAGTTATTTATGTTTTTTAAAAAAACTACTTTGAGTTTTATTTGAAACCACATTGCAAAATAAATTGTGATAATTTACAAATTATCGCAAAGGAATACAGTACCTCCTTAAAAATTAGAATAAATTATTCATGTGTATTTATTTAGTCTTCACAGGGATTTTTCTATAAAATGAAAAATAGAAATGGTAAAAATTTTTGGAAATATAAAATTTAAAAATTTACATACTTTAAAATATACCATAAAGAAAAATAAATGGTAGGCAGTAAGTTAGGAAAGATATTTCATGAAGTAGGAGAAAAATAAACTTTTGTACAAATGAGTATTTTTACTTAAAATGGAGCATATGTGCTAAATTCTATGAACAGTTATATGTCCTAATTATTCCCCAAATATATCATATTTCCACAAGCACATATCTGAAAGGGCATGAGAATTTTATAAAACACATCATTAAGGTAGTCATGCTTAGAAATGAAAGAGAATAGCAGGATAAATTTTAAAAGTATAGATTATAAGGCATGACAAGTCAAGTTAGAATCTTATTTCATTTACTATTTTTTATGCCAAGAGTATGCTACTCATTTCTTTGATTTTCAAATTAAAATTGTGAAATTTCAATACACAGCTTCCATTTAGTATGCAATAAATACTACTTTTCTTTGCTCCTTTTACCTGATAGGCTTGTAAATCACAAGTTTCTAATTGATATGTTATTATAAAGCTGACTAAACTAGGGTTAACAAATAATCGGATGAGTGTTTAAACAACCAACTTAGTATTTTTTTTTTTTTGATACCGGAGATCGAACTCGGGACCTTGCACTTGTGAGGCAGGCACCAGAACCACTGAGCTAAATCCCTGGCCCCTGTCTAACTTAGTTTTGTAAATAAATTTTTATTAGAATACAGCCACACCCATTTTTTTTTTCATGTTGTCCACAGTTGCTTTCCCTCCATAAGAGCAGAGTTGTATCATGGAATAGACTGGTCTGCCAATCCTAAAATACTATTTGACTCTTTACAGAAAAGCTTTGCTTACTCCTGACTAAACTATATTGCTACTTATCACTTGTGAGAAGAAAATAACCTACCTATAAAATTATACTTAAAAGTTAATGCAAGGTTTTAATCTGGAAGTATATGCATGAATATTCCATATCTGTTTCATTTCATGTTTTGAATCAAAGGACGTTTAAAAATAGCTTATGTATCTAGCATTTGTTTTTATCTTTTCTTCTCTTGGTTTATTTTTTCTTGCTTCCTCTTCACTAACAAATCCAACAAGAGTTCTAAACTGGAAAAGCAGTGAATGTGCCTGCTGTCTTCTCTGGGTAACATCTGATTTCACTACAATAAGAAATACAGTTAAGCAGACGTTCACTTCCTTAGAGGCCCTGGCTAAGGTACAATAAAAATGAACTGACAGCCAGGAGCAAGGGAAGGGAGTACGGACTGAATGTCCTTGCTCTGATTCACCATGTCTTGCGTTAATCCCACCCTAGATGAATATGAATTAATCTACATGCCTTTGGCCCCAGAGTTCAAACTAACATTGTATTGGTATCCTGTCTGTTGTGAAGTTATGACCATTTATTTCCTCTTTTCCTCCAATAAAAAACAAAACAAAACACTAGATTAGGCTTTCTTTTGGATCATTATTATTTTACAAATGAAAAGACACCTTGCTTGTGTCATCCTCATGAGAGGTTCAGATATTCCCATATATCCGCTTGCTCAAATAAGTCTCCAAATATTATAAAAATCTGGTTTTACTTAACTTTTATATTCAAAAGAAAAACCAAGAAACAAAACATGTTTCCATTTCCATTCAGATCACATTTTTTATTTTATTTTTTATCATATGAATTTCTTCTGTTTTATCAAGATTTCTTATTCTTCTGTCATGTTTTTATGATTCAAATAGTCTACTTTTGAGACACTGCTTAACCAGAGAAGCATTTGGGCTTATTTCTTTGTTTTCTAGTTGTCTTTCAGAAGTCAATTGGTCAATGACATCATTTGGTTTTCATGAATATGTTCTTCATTCTATTTGCCTAAAAGAGTCTGAACTAGAATGTTTTCTCATTCTGGATGTGTGTATCCAGACACTGACACTTTCAGTATCTAAGAGATGTACAGGAGTTGGAAGCCAGTGTATGGGATTTTAATTACCAAAACTAGAGTTTAAATCTTGCCTCTCCATCTAAGCACAGACAATCTTACAGCTGTTTTGAGCCTGGATTTCTTCAAATAAATGTATCTAGCCCCAAAGTTTTCATAGGGTAGGCAATTGAAAATTGAGATCTGATATTCAATTTTCAACCCTTTTGTCCTTCAAGTACCATGTGTAAATGTTTATGTTTACTTTCTTTTACAAATACTTCAGAAAGATTATAACTTGAAATACTTTTAGAAACTCTAAAGCCAAGCTATGAAAATTGCACAGTGCAGTGGCAGCAGTAGGATTCTGGCAAAAGCTTGAGGCAGGTCATAAAGCAGTTCCCTTTTCAGAGATCTGGCACTTACTCTAAAATCACATCACAGAAGTAGAAGAAATGTCGAATCATGCACCTCATACAGGATCAGATCAAATACCCAAGAAATGGATAAATTCATGGAGAACCCATACAACATGACTGATACCATATAATGAATAGATAGATTTCAGATCCTGAGTAAAAAAGAGAAAACTAGGATCCGGGGATTTAGCTCAGTGGTTCCGCCACCTGCCTTGCAAATGCAAGGCCTCGAGTTCAATCCCCAGTACCAAAAAAAAGAGGAAACTATCTTAGCCTGACTTCAAAAATGGAAGGAAAGTAAAGTGCAACTAAAAAACAAGCAGAAGAGGTAATTATTGACACTGGAACTGGAAATGAACATGGTGAGAGAATTAATGAACCTAGAAGCTGGTTTGAACAATAAGCACTAAATGATAGAATGACAGATTTGTCAGTCAAGGTACATGGAAAAGGGGGGATCCGTGAATAGCAAACAGCATAGGAAAAGGTGCCTAATGATTTATCAAGGGAATGCAAATTAGAACCCCCAAGTAGACCATAATATCCACTTATTAGAAATAAACAAAACAGAAGGGTAATTTGAGTCATTCATTGGAAAATGAGTGCACCTCGAATCCATAATGGTAAGTAAAATAAATCAGACACACAAGCTGAAAAATCATATAGTTTCTTCTTCTATAGGAGAAATCCAAAGTATGAATAACTCAAAGGGCAAAATAAACGATAGTCAATAGAAATAAGCAGATAGATCTTTGGCAAATGGAAAGGAGACCAAGACATGGGGTGGAGAGCAGGGAGAGAAAGTAAAAACAAATAAGATTTGGTAATGAACCAACCACCTACAATGAATGCATTATGAGGTAGCACAAACATGCACTAATAAAATGAAAAATTAAGTTGAAAATAAAAAAGCAAACAAAACAAAAACCCCACCAAATGCAAAACACCTGAGGAACAAACAAAAATAGATGATGGAGAATCTTGTAGAACAGCTGAAAATTTTGTGAACTGAGGGTGAAAGTGCAAAAGGTTACAGATACTCTGGCAGTTGGGAGGTTTCCATAAACACATGATTATCATGAGACCTGTCGTCTTCCAACCTAAGCATTTACTCAAGAGAAATGAAAACATGTCCATAAAAAAATCATACAATTTTTAAAAAGTTGTGCTATTTCAGGAAACTTTGTCAATGATCATCAGTAACTGGACAACACCTGAGGGCCCATGAAATGATGAATAAATTTTGAAAAGTTATTGTCATTTAGAGTGGACAGTGTACCTACAAGTGCACCTCGCCTTAGTACAATTGTCTTAGGTGTTTTAAATATTTTTTGCCCTATTATTCTATGTTTAAATCTGTATATATGATAATTTACTTTACAAAGTCTTATAAATTAATGAATCTGAAGCTGATAAGATAAAAGGGGGTGGAGGGAAAGAGAAGAAAATGAATTGAAAAGTGTTATGTCCATGTACCAATCCTCTACAATGAATGTAATCATTACACAAACATGTACTAATAAAAGACAAAATAAAATATAAATAAAATTAAAATTAAAATACTACCATGGTACGTACTTACAATTACACTATCCACAATGCAAAGAATGTAACAATACTAGCAGACCTTACATGTATTATATTAAGTGAATGGAAGTAGATTTTAAAAGCTGTAGACTATGTAAATCCAATTATACATCATTGTGGAAAAGGAATAACTTTGACTAGGACAGGAAATATATCAGGATTTGCCAGGAAATATGGGTGAATAGAAGAAATTAACTGTAAAAAGACATAAAGGAATGTATTGGGGCAATTGTTATGTTCTAAATATTTACTATGGTATGCTTGTGACCACATATCTTTGACCAGTGTCATAGATTTATGAACTAGGAAGTATGAATTTATGGTATGAATGTTATATAACAATATCTTATAAAAATTCTAGTGTAGGCTGGGGATTTAGCTCAGTGGTTCCAGCGCCTTCCTCGCAAGCGCAAGGACCCAAGTTCGATCCCCAGTACCAAAAAATAAAAATTCTAGTGTATTCACAGAAAGCTCTTTAAACATTAGGACCTTTCTTTTTTCATAGAATGACTTAGAATAAGATGTGGAATCTCTCTAAACCAATAAATAATTCTTTGCTACCTAAACACATACAAAACTGAATGATAACATAATAATTTGGTTCTTTTGCTTGTTTGATTTTGTTTTTTGAAACACGGTCTTGCTATGTAGTTCAGACTGGCCTTGAACTCACTATGTAGCCCAGGCTGGCTTCAAACTTGAGGAGACCCTCCTGCCTCAGCTTCCTGAGGGCTGGGATTGCAGGCATGGACCCCTATGCCTGGCAATAAGTTGGAGCTACACTATAGAAAGAAAAATGTAAAAGAAAAATTTATATATAAATATATAGTAATACAACATCAAGTTAAAAGTTTGGGTTTTTTTGGTACTGGGGATCGAACTCGTGTCCTTGCCCTTGTGCAGCAGGCAGCAAAAACACTGAGCTAAATCCCTGGCCTTGAAAATTTTGTCACAGACTTTGAAAAAAGATAGATCTACGGAAGAGAATGGACGGTGTGTAAATAGACCTAGTGGTGATTATTAATACTTCACAAATAGCAAGTATGCAGCTTTGGTTGACTTGTGGAAAGTTAGACTACTTAAGTGTATGCTTTGGGAAACTCATTGAAAACCTATTAAAATGAGTCCCTGTACAATTATTACTTTAAAAATCTACACTTTAACATCTTAAAAGCAAAAAAAATGACACAAAAGAATAAAAAAGTAAATGAGTAGCAATATGAACAAATCTCTTGTTATCTACATCATTTAAATTATGAAAACATAATAAAGAAAATACATCTTTACCGATTAGATCTTTTTGGTGATCAATTTAAGAGTGCTTATCAAAAGTTAAAAATAAACACGAATTCTTTAATCTGGTAGGCCCTCTTTTAAAAACTTAGAAGATCATTGACTATATGAACAATATATATCAAAAACAACTTAACAAATTTTACTAATCATGTTACAATATCAGAGGTACCCTAATGTCTAGCAATAGTATAATGAGCCTAGAAAATTATCCTTACGTTCCTAAACCAAAACACTTTTCAAGCATTATAATTTTTTTGTGTTCAAAAATTTATGTGTGTCTGTGCCTAAACTCTTTTGAAGGAAAATAATAACATATTGCCAAAAAAATTTAGGCTGTTGATTTCAGAGTATTATTATAATTTGGATTAATCTCAGTCCTAAAATTTAAACATATTATAAAAAGCTAAAATGAAGAATACCTAACCATGCATATGCATACTCAGGAACTATGGGAAGCTCAAAGTTTAAGATTAGAAAGTGCCTTCTCTGGGCAGATATCAAACATTTGTAGTTTGCACTATGTGCACAGGAAGTTTCTGAAACAAATTTGAAAATTAGTCTAATTATCTGAATATTGAGAGCATTTAAATTTTCATCTGCTTTTTAATTTTCTCAAAATGAGGTGAAGTGTTTTCTTGGGGTCTGGATGGGAAGAGGTTAGTGAGACAGAGAGGTGCTAGTGCTACCAAATGAGGGCAGGTTTTATGGTTAAGAGCATGCGTGTCCAACCAGAGCTCGTGGCCTTAGGTGGCCCAGGACAACTAGTAATGCAGCTCCACAAAATCATAAACTTTAGCCTGAGCAACTTAGTAATTTTTTGAGAGACTGAAAGGGTTAGTGATGTACTTTAGTGGATTCAATACCCAGTAATGGAGGGGGGGAAAAAAGAAAAGCTATTAACATTTGAAGTAATTTATAATATTTTTCATGATTTCATTGTGCAATTCTGGAACCCTACATAGAGGGTTTCGGTGTAGTGCTGACTGGCCCCTGAAGAGAAATCTGCTTATGTCAGACATTATCCATGCTTGTGTGACTTGGAGAATAAACCTCAGCGATTATCAATAAGAGCATTTCAACTTACATGTGTGTGTGCCTGTGAAAGGAGGTATTTATTATTAAGTAGACATGTAAGTTTCCTTATTTAATTACTAATTGTGTTTTTTGTAAAATAACTTGAAGTTAAAATATAAAAAGGAAGTTTTGCTACTTATATACATTGACTATATTATATATTTTATATTTGACCCGAGACAATTCCTCATTGCTCAATGCCAAGGGCTGTGAGCGAATTCTACGCAGGTACGAGTATTCCAACTCAAGGAGCTTCTGCATGGTTTTGGGCCGCTACCAGTTGTTCTTGACTCTCACCAAGGGTATAGTGAAGTTACAGATGAGACTTGAATCAATTCAAACAATGAGTGGGGACCTGGGAAGAAAAGATGATTTGTTAATATTGTGGTTTAGTTTCATCCTTGGTCCATACTTACCTCTCTGTGTTCCCTACCATAGCTGCAAGTCTGTAAAATCATTTGTAGAAATATACTTTGCATTTCTCTTTGTGGGAAGCTTTTGGTCATTGTTTAATCTTAGGCTATAAAGTTATCTGCCACACACACCTCAATATCAGAAATGATCTGTACCATTTATTTTCTGAATGTTTTTATTAAGTTTAGCAAGAAATAAACTATTCTGAGAACCTAGTGTATACCAGGCATCATGTAAAGTCGAAAGAGAGAAGAGCCTACTGCATTGTGCCCATAATGGCTTGTGGCTACTACTAGAACAAACAATAGGCTATGAGATCCCTGAGTTGAATTCTTGAGGTGAAGAAATGGCATTGCAGCCAATTTCTAAATTATGTGTAGGAGTTTTCTAGCTGAAGAAGAGAGAGACAAAAAGTACCCCTTGCTTAAGTCCTAGGGCAGGCTAGGATGTGTAATGAGATAAAATGTCAACAAGCTGGACTGGAACTCCAAGAGATGTGTTGGGTATAGGAAATACTCAAATGAGTGTTAAATCAGCTGAATGAGAAAGGACATCACATTTTATCTGGCTATTTCAGCAGTTAATTTTCTCTAAAATCAAACCAGACTCTCTTACAAATTTTCTCTAAATCAAATAGCAAAAAATAATAAATATCCACATTTAATTGACTAAGTACATGACAATACATTTTCATTCTGATTGAAATTCTATATACGTATTTCCTTGGCCTCTGTTATTGTAAAGTGGCTCTGGCTATAGAACTCTTCTTAAAATCTTTCAGCACTCAACATGTAAGACTCACATGCATTTGTCAAATGCTCTAATGTTTGGTGCAAAAGTGAGATATCTAACTGGTCAGCTTGCTGATCTGTTGATAATTTTACATCCTTGAAGTCAGGTTTTATGATTATATTATGGAGAACTAGCAGTATAATCTGAACACATGAAAACATAGGAGGTACCAGATGATGGAAGTCATTTGATATATCCCCTCTTTCTTTTTTGTTTTTTTGTTCAAGTTGATGGAAAAATGTAAATGAAGGTTTGATTATCAGGATGTTAGCCCAGCCCTAGGGGAAAAGGGTAGTTTTCTTTGTAACTTGGCAGGCCTGGCATGGCCGCTTCTGACATCATGGGTATTTTTAATGAAATATTAATGACTCTGATTTTAATAGGAATTTCAGCACAACCTAAATTAAGCCTTGGAAAAGGGATATGGTCCCGTTAAGAACAGTAAAACCCTAAGCTCCTTTCCTGAAGAGTAGCTGTGAGCAGTTAAAATGACAATCAATTTAACCGGGCCTTATTGCTTTGTAAGTCTCTGAAGTGTGAAGTCCCAGCATGCCTGATGTATTTCATTTTAATTTCCTTTTGGACAGAGCTATGGTTAGTGGGGAACCTCACACACAAAAAGAAAAAAAAAATAAATGTGCAGAAGAGGAGGAAATTATTTAACCCTTTCAAAAAAGTATGCAATATATTTAAGTAAAGAAAAAAATAACCAAGATTGGATTTCTTCCTTTGTTTTTAAAGAACAGATAGATGTGGTAGTAAATAATAATGAAAGATCATATTTATAATTTCCATTTAAGCACCTAAAATGCCATTTTGGCACTTGAGATTTTTACATAAATGTTTTGAAAATAAATGTTCCTTTGTTGTTTCTATGTAGAAAGATAAAAACCATATAATTTGAACTGAAATTAGTTATCCAAATGGTAATTTTTGTGATTTGCTGATAAATTTTTTTGGAACCTTGTACCCAGTGCCTTCACATGAAGCACATCCACAGCCTTTCTTTAAGTTTATTTTTCCACTTGGAGACAGGGTCTTACCAAGTTGCTAAATTACCCTTTCTTGGCTCAAACTTGTAGTTCTCCTGTCTCAGCCTCCCAGAACACTGTGATTACAGGAGTATGCCACCATTCTTCTGATAACTTTCCATTCTAAAAATTAAGTTTCAAGATATGGCTTTTAGAGGAAGATCACTTTTGATGTTTTAAGACTCTGGTCTTGCCAACTTTACCAATATTGGGGGAAATAAAATGCCTCCAATTAAAAATGAAGGATTGTTCTTATATTATAAAATTTTTCTTCATGCCGAATGTGCAGTCACCTGCAGGAGTTTCTGCTGGAATATTTTTGTCCCATAGCAGCCAGGAGAGAAGACAACAATAATATTGAGGAATGAGGAAGAAAGAATGAGATTTGAGAATTAAAAGAGCAAAATCTGACTTTCATTAGCTTTGCCACATGTTTAATAATTTGATATTGTTAGCCTTTTAGTTGTTCTCATTTTTATTTCTTATTCTCTAAGAAAACAGTAGAAATACATAAAGGACAAAGCATTCTTTCATATTTTTGTTTCTACAGATAGCGACTCAATCGAAATAAAACAGTAGCTGTCCACAACGCAAACATTGCTATATGTGGGGTAATTTTACCTAACATAACTTGAAAGGTGGATATATACATTAAAATTACCCACAGGAAGAGTTTCTCCCAAACATTGTTTTAGTTTAAAAAATAGAAGGAACATTAGTCTGGCCAATTTATACAGAATGAAACACACAACCACATTCTTTTAATAAGAATAAAATATAAATAAACTCATAATTTACTGTTCTCGAGCCATTGTATCCGTTACTTTTCTGTTGCTGGGATAAAGTATCCAGCACCTGAAACTCGAAGGAGGAGGGGTTTGTTTTGACTCACTGTTTCAGTTCACAGTCCTGTGGATCCAAGACAGAAACAAGACTGCAGAAGAAACGGGAGTGGAACAGATATTCGACCTGTGAAAACCAAGAAGCAGAGAGAGAAGAGAGGAGCTGGGCACAAAAATACACTTTCCCAAGTCCCACCTCTGGTGACACACCTCTTTGGACCAGCTTCCACCTCTGAACAACACCCCAGCTACTGGCCTTATCAGTAGGTGAATCCACATGTGAATATGGGGCTCCATGATCCAATCACCCTCTAAACAGATAAGACTCTGTGGGACATTCTAGGTTTAAGCAATAACAGGCATCTTTCTGGCAATTTTATTAACCCTGCTTAAAAATATCTAATGATTTCCAAGTGTACTGACCCTGAAGGCTAAATTCCTCCCCTGGATTGGCCCTGAAAGTGTTCCTGGTATCCCTTTCTCTTTCCCTGTTAGTGGGTGTCAAAACACTCAACTCTTGAGTTCTAAAGCGAATGCTATCTGTTGAGCCAGTTCAATGATTGCATATAATTTCTTCTGAGATTCTCATAATGGCTGGATTGAGTAATCATAAGTACGTAGATTAAAACCCTGGCCCTGCTACTTTCAGATGGATGATCACACTTACTTCCCCTGAATTGGGAGTTCCTGTGAAAGGTAGTAGAAGTTGTTTTCCATGAAGAACTTGGAGATACCAGGATGAAATGATGAATTACATGAGAGGTCATGCACAGCCCAAGGGTACTGTTCTTTCTCATTTTTATTGCTTTCTTTTCCATCACTTATTGTCCTTTTGACTTACTCATATGTTTTGTCTGAAGCTTGATTCTTTTCCTTTAGTTGTCCTAGGGGCTGAACTCAGTTTCTTGTGCATGCTTAGGGAAGTGCTCTACTACATTCCCACCCAAGAGCTCAAATCTTGAGCAAGTGAGACAAAGACAGGGATTAAAGGGTTAAAATTAATGTGTAGAAGCATCAGTAAAAGACACTTTCTTTGAGGTATTTGGCCTCCTGCTTCCTCAATGCCTGAAGTAGACTCTGCCTAGGCTATTATCCAAGCTTGGTTCTTGAACCTCCCTTCAATCCTCTCAGCTCCTAATCTACTTGATTCCATTTTGCTTAAGAAAGCCAATACTGGCCAGGTGTAGGGGTGAACACATGTAATTCCAGCACTGGAAGACTGAGGCAGGAGGATCTCTATGGATTCAAGGCCAGCCTATACTACATAGTGAGTTACCTTGTCTCAAAAAAAGAAAACGGATGCACCTTGAGACCATAGTGCTAAATGAATTAAATCAGACACAGAGGTTCAATATCACATAGTTTCTCTTATATGAGAAACCCAGAATGTAAATAATTAAAATAGCCTAATAAAAGAGAAATAGTAGGAAAGAGGGAGGTAGTCTCTATGGAGATGGGACAATCCAGGGAAAGAAGGAGGCGGGGAAAGTGGAGGAAGGGGCTCAAGATGATATTTGTAGGCACACCAGTTGCCCAAAAAGATTGTAATTATTACGTATTACAGACATATACTAATAAATAACCAGAGAGAGAGAGAGAGAGAGAGAGAGAGAGAGAGAGAGAGAGAGCCACCCAGCACTGGTTCTGTTACTTACAAATGAAAGCACACCTGAAATCATGCATCTCAATGTTCTTTCAAGGCAGCACAAGTGACTAATGTAATTTTCTGGTGTCATTCTTTTAAGTAGCTGGATTATTTCCATATAAAAATCGATAGAATGTTCAACCACCCTAAGTACATTTCATATATAAATGTAAGACTCATTGTTAGAGACTCTTCATGTTAGATACCATGATTTGAGAATAAAGCATCATTTCTCTTTCATCATTTCTTAAAAGTTGATTTAACAGTTGTTTTTATTTTAACCTTAAACTGTGACAGGTCCCACTTATGTGTGTGAAGCCTTGTACAATTTGACTTCTGAGTCCTTTTTTAAAATAAGAGCCCTGATTTTTGAAAGCTTTTTTGATTTCTGGCATGACAAAGAGTTCTTGAGGCGTATCTTACATATTTCTTGCTTGCAGGTAATTAACCATTTCTCCAAGGAGGCAGATTTTGCTTGGGACAGTAGTTGAACCTTTAAATGACATCTTTTCCAAATGTATTGCAGCTGATACAGTGGTCCCTCGGTTCATGAACTTAACTGGTATAGATGGGTACCTTTGCATTCCTTCAGGGAAGTTAGCTGCAGTCTTGTCCATCAACCATGCAGAGTTTGCAAATGGAAATAAATTTTGCTGAACACTTCTGTTCTCAAACCAAACTGGTCACAAACAGAAGCATTCACAAACAGAGGTATCACTGTATTTTCAAAAATACACAGGAATATTTTTTTAATTCACTGGATGATTTTAGTTTTCTCTACTCTGATTCTAAATATTTAAGGCAAAAACGAAAAAAGTAAAATTTCTCCCACTCATTGCTTTGTGGCGAGAATTGGTCAATGAGCATTTTTTTAGTTCAATATTCACCACAAAAAAAGGCAAAAAATTAATCAACTCAAGTAAGTTAGCTATTAAAATATCCTGGTGTTGATAAATGCAGAATTAACACAGTCTTTAACCAAAAAATTGGAAAGTTATATCACTTTATTTTAGAAAAAAAAACCTATCTTGAGTCACTTACGGTACTTAAGGACAGGGATGGGTTGGGATTTAGCTCAGTGGCACCTTGCCTGCCTCGTAAGCTCAAGGTCCTGACTTCAGTCCCCTGTGACAAAAAAACAAAACAAAACACAGTCAATGTCTCCTACAGCTGAAATGTAAAGGAAAAGGTCAATCTCCAGGTCTGCTAGTTGTTGGATGCCCAATAATGAGGCAAACATCCAGTTTCTAGCTTTATGCCCAACAACTTTTAATTTTTTTTTCTTTCGAAGGACAATTAGATGATTCCAATCACTCTAAGCATCACAACCAGGTAAGACAACTTCCAGGGGTTAGAAGAGATTATCGAAGAGCTTGCTGGCTTTACCTCTGATGTTCTCTTTCCTCCCCTTCTATAGTAATAAAAGGTACCAGACAGCACCTCACAAACTAACTGCCCAGCCATCTTTGCAACTGAAGGTGACTACTAATCCACTCTTGTCTAATGAAATGCGAGCTTAGAGAAAAGAAAGAACACTGCTATTCATTTTAAGCCATTATCTTCTGAAGTTTCCTTCACAGCTGCCTCGTCTGGCCAGGTCACTTAACTCTCTTCACGTGCCACCTTTAAATTTTAAAAGCTTGTCTTCAAATCTACCCCGCCCCCCCCTTCAAAAATCCTTGAGTCTTTGGCCAGGACCGAGCCACACATGCATTTCTAAATCATAAAGCATAGTGAGAAATGAGACTATCATGACATCCTTGAATTCTTAGAGTTATCAGAATCTGTGAATCTGATCAGAGGATGAGAATACATATCTTCCCAAGCAACAGGTAACTGTGTAAAGAAATGAGCAAAATAATTGTTTGACAGAAGGAAATAGAAAATGAATCACCATCCCTAACATAATTTCTAGATTTTAAAATTAATTACAGCATGTCTTTGTCTTGTCTCTATGTGAACATGAGAAAATGCACACACAGAGAATGATAGGCAGTACTGTTTCAATGACAGCATGTACATAGCTTTTGTGCACAAATGTGTGTGAAGGGAACTCTCAGATCCACACATAAGTCCAGACCCTATGTACATATGTGCAGACTTCAACCATAGTATATGTGTTATGTTGTAAATTCTACTTTTTCTCTTAAATTGTACATATATGTCCATGTCACAAAAGATTTTAATTATTAGTCTGTTACTGCTTACATAAAATTCCATTAAATAAAAGCGCTATACTATAATTTAATTGGGTTACCTTACCTTTGCATCACCCTACTTTTTTGCAAACTAGGTCGATCCTCACATATTTTCAAAAATTGTTATAATCTAATCAGTACCTTCACATGTATAATAACTTTTTCCACTTTTAGGTTATCTCCCCAGGAAACATTCCTAGAATGTTCACCAAATCAGAAAAAGTTCATTATATTTTATCCTTACTCCATACTGCCAAATTTTCCACATGGTTTTTCCGAATTACACTCTTAAAATAAAGTAACAACATAGAAGTCAAACCTTGTTTGGTTGGAGTTCACGTTTTTTAATTTGCCACTTTAATAAGTCTAAAATATCACATCATTATTAGAGCCACTTACATTTTCAAGGGGGCAAGATTTCCTATGTGTAACTTTTCCTCAATTTCATGTTTACTTTTTCTGTGGAATTTTACATATTTTACTAAAATTTTTAGCTATTTTTAAAACATTTGGCATTTTTTTTTATTTTTTCAAGGCAAATCTGAAAGCTTAGAAGCCATTGATAAATATTTTTCAAATGGTTGTTTTTATTTGCTTCTATTATTTTCATTTTATGAATATGTGTATACATTTTTCAGTTATCCTCTCAAATAATATTTGATATTTTAAATTATTCAATATTCTTCATGGAATTTAGTAAAAATACATGACACTACAAGAAATGTCCGCTGCGTTTCAAATCAGATTATATCCAATGTACTATTTATTTAAACTGACCCAAATATGATATTTTATTTTCCTTTGCAAAGATAAGTTGTAAATATCCAAATTGTTGTTCATCTCACCAAAAAAATAAAAAGAGAGAGAGACAGAGAGAGAAAGAAAAAGAAAAAAAATTCTGAAAGACTAAAAACTTTTGAGGGGACACTTTTCTTTTTCTGACAAAAATGAATATAAAATCTCCAAGTACCTTTTTTTTATTAATATGGAAAGATGAAGGGCTCAACCCAGAGTTTGAAATGGTTTTCATTTCATTTTCACTAGCATTTTCATTAGGCTTGTTTTTAATCATTTTTTGTAAAACACATTTTAGATTATCTGTTTAAATCTTATTATATTTCTATACAATTTCTGTCATTGTCCCTAAACAACAATAAATAGCAGTGTTAATAAATATTTAAACATACTTTCATTTTCATTATTCCATTAATTTTGCAACCATCCTAAAATTGGCAAAAGCGTGATTTTCATAGTTTTTGTAGAATCTGGAAAAGTGTGAAGAAGCTTTGGTTGAAGCAGGACACTAGGAAAGCTCATGTTCTTGGAGCTCTGTACACTCCACCCTTACCTAAAAGCATCACTGTCTTCCAATATCCTCTTTTAATGCCTAAGCTCCAAATCCTTCAGCCACTTTCCCACTTTCCTTCTTCCAGACTTAGAGCTCGGGTCTTCTGACCAGTCTGGGTTCTCTCCCCAGGATGACAGGATGATCCTTGAGAATACAGAAACTTCCCTTGTTGCTTGCCTTGTGTTCACACTTGACCTACACTAAAATATTTATTGGCAATCCACTCAACCTAGCTATCTCCACCCTTTTTCTACATTTTATCCAATTGCTGTATTACTGGGACACCCCATTCAACACTTGACTTAGTTAAGCTTTTCCCTTGGTGCCATGCAAATAAATGTATGATTTCCTGCATTTTCTTACTAGGCTTTAGGCTGTTTAGGGAAGGAACATGTCTATGCTTATGGAATCCCCAACACCTTTGCAGATTGGTGATATAGGGCTTCCATCATAAAGTACTAAAATTTAACTCTGGAATCTTACACACTGTGAGTACTGAAAGGATAAAAATGACTAATTGAATCTCTTAATAAGGTTCAATCAAACACCATATTTTCTTGGCTTCCTTTAACTAACCATGTGTCCAGGCCTCCCAGGGTATTGCATACAGAGCCTAAACTTATGACCCCATCCCCAACTAGACTGAAAATTACTTGAGATATGTCTTTGTAATCTTAACAACTAGTACAGTGCTTGATACTTAGTAGTGCTATCTATCTATCTATCTATCTATCTATCTATCTATCTATCTATGTGTGTGCCTGCATCTCCATATATGTGTACAAATGTGGAACAGAGATAAGTGGACACACACATTATCTAAATTAGTATAACCAGGCACAGTCTTCTGATATTTTATTTTATTTCCAGGTATCTGAGAAGCCTTTTATCCTAGCTATTAGTTAATGCCTTCAAAATACTACTGTCCAAACCTGCTGAATTAACATTCATTCCCATTGGAGGACATGTATCCTCCAATCTGGGGACAGTGTGTCACATGACAGAGAACATGTAAGATGCTTTTAGACTCTTAAGATGTTGGTGCTTATTTTCATGCTTCTAGAACAACACCAATAATTTATTTTTGAAAGGGAAAAGCTGCTTTTTTAGAGGAAGTGTGTAGATATACACCTAGTAATCTAGAATGGGGATCTCACATTCTATGAGTTTGTGAAATTTACCACTGTGAAATTTACCTTCATTGTGAAGAAAAAGCCTTGTTCACATGTGGGCAGGTACAAGAGGATGACTCAATAGACTAAAATGCACACAGTCTTCTTGAGGGCAGCAGATTCCTAACCAGTGTATTTCCAGTGACCTTAAACTGTGCGTTACACATACTAGGTACTTAATAGACACTTGTTGAGTATATTGGGAAAAGTTCCCCTAAGTTTTTAATTTCTTTAAAAGTTTCAGTATATTTTTAAAGAATCCCTTCAGATTATATGTAATTCAGTGTATTTTTGAAAAACACAGCATAATGATCTTAAAATAAAAGACACAATTGGATGCTAATTTTCTTTGCATGTTTTACTTTACACATAAAATCATTATGAAATAAACAATCCTTAATAATAACAACCACATGGCTTGAGGTTTTGTAGTGTCCTTCTTTGTTAATCCTAGATGCTGTTATTGAAATGGAAAGTTAAACTGACATTTTTGCAAGTTTTTTTTTTCTTTTCCAGAGTGTAAAGGTTAATGAGCTGTGGTGTGGTTTGGTGTTGTGTGTGCTAAGCTAGCACCTAATACGTTAAGTTGGGTGTGAGTCAAGCCTTCCAAGAAAAGTGGCCTCAGACCTTGCAGCTGGGGGAGGAGGACAGAAGGGAAGAGGCCTGTACCATTGTGTTTGTGTTATTGCTCAAGAAAGGTGGTCCAGGTCAGAAGGCAAGGCTGTTTGGGACTTTACAGACACACTACTCTCGGGGGGAACATAACTATCCCACATTCCATTTCAGAAGGTGCTGGGTTATAGGTTATTGACCAGGTTAGGGATTTATAGCTGGAGTCAGTAATTGTTAAAGAAAAATGCTTTGACAATTTTATTATGGTGGAGACCTGCTGGAAAACTTAACCAGAAATTTACTTAAGAACTGGCTTGGAGGTAACAATAATAGATATGTATGTATTTATATTTGCACACATATGTGGGATTATGTATGCACACTTTGGAATCAACTTTGCTTTCATTTTCACAGATGCGTATTACACTATGAATTCATGTTTGTATCACATAGATAAGTATACCATATACTATTTTAGAAGACTTTAGTCAGATAATTGTGAATAACTAAAATACTGACAAATAAATCATTTCTGAACAATGAAAAAAACTGTTTCCTTATTTCAAGTTTTAAAGAATCAAAGGAAGAAAAAAAAAAAGAAAAGTCATGGGGACAAGCCACTACCTCCTAGCATGTATTACATCCCACTACAATTTCGTTCACCTGCTCAAATGCATTTGCATGCAAATGCTAACCCTATTATCTTAATTGATCACATAATCTAAAAATATTATAAATGTTTTAAAAGTAGAATTAAAGATTTAATCATCACCCTAACTCTTTCCAAGGATTAACTTCAAATTATTCATAGATTAGGATTTAATTCCAACAATTAGTTTGATATTTTTTGTTGTGAGGTAGAACAGAATACAAGTAGCCTGAAAAAAATCTTTCCAGAAAGCATATGTCACAGAAAATGCCTAAAGTAACTTGCAAGGGAGAATTTTGAACTTCTGTGCACTTGGATTTTGCAAACCATCATCAAGCACCCTGTGATAATCCTCCAAGTGAGCTACTGGGTTATTGCTTCACGATTGAAGCTTCTGTCCCCTTTCTGATACTTTTGGATTGAACCAGTAGAATAGTAAAATAGAAAAGCTGAGACTTCAGAGTTTCAAGCTAAGAGAGAGAATCATGTTCAAGGGATTTTTGCAATGGTTAACTCTTCACCTGCAAAGCAACTACCTGGAAAAGATCCCAGAAAAACTACTCTACTTCCCACCTGCAATTTCCCATCCTCACACTATGTTAGTTAGGATTCCCTGGAGGAACATAATCAATATAAAATATGTGGTTTTAAATAAAAAAGAAGGGATATGCTAGGAAGGATCAGAAGGGGAAGAGTCCTGATGGCCATCTGTGGAACCAGAGACAGAAGAATCCACATTGGCCATCTGTGTGCTGGAAAACCAGAGGACCTATTGCAGTGGAAAGTTGAAGGGCTGAAAGCTCATTACAGAGTCACAGAGGTGAGTCTGTGTAGGAAAACTAAAGGATCTGAGTTACCAGGCTGAAGAGTCTGAGCTAAAAGGCTGAAGGAGCTGGAGACCAACCTCCAAAGGCAATGGCAAAGACCAAACTCCTCTGAGGAAAATGCAGAAAACTTCCTTTTTCTTTTCCTTTTTATTCCACCCAGGCTACAAGCTTAGGGTTTGGTGTTATTTTCCTCAGTTTGTCAGTTTGGAGCTGCCTATCAATAATCCACAGACACACCCAGAGCCTCACTAATCTGCCAGGGCATTCTTACTGAGGTCAAGCTGGTATACCACAAATAAGGATAGCACATGCCAAGTAGTACCAAAGCTGGAAGGAGGACAAGAAACTGGAGCTTCAGGTAACAAACATTTGAGAACAATGTGAGTTCAGGTAGAGAATCAGTGATTATTTCTGTTTAGCAAAAACTTTCACTGTGAAAAATTATACATCTTCCATTGAAAATTACAACATACTAGAATTTAATTCAGGAAATAGGCACTGAATGACTTCCATGAATCTAGGTTTGTTTTGGGAGATTAGTTTGGTGCCTAACTCTAGCAAGGCTATTACAGTTATGTTTTATTTTTATTAAATAAGACCAACAATAAACAAGGGACAAATGATCAGAACTGTTATCCAATATGATAAATGAGATAAAGGAAATAATATAATAAAATGTAATTGTGGGTGGTCAACATCGATATCAGAAAGATCCTACAGAAGAAAGGGTCACTAAGAGACCTAAAGGATACAAACAAGGCTGCTTTGTAAAGAAGTAGATGAAGGACAATCTAGGAAGGGGAAATAGCTAGTTTGAATGCTCTATATCCAGAACAATTTCTGTGTGTTCAGGAAAATGGAAACGTCTTTGGAAAAATGTCCATGGGAGTAGATGCTGATAGGCCCTAAGCCCAGGGTGAGATTCTGAATGGACAACAATAAGTGAATCTGGAGAGATGAGGGATCCAGGTCATGTTGCAATCTATAGACACAGTTGGTGGTGTGTATGTTATTCAAAGATCAATGGAAATCAATGGAAAGTCTTTAAACATGTGTGAAACTTATGGCGGCTAAGTGAAGAGTGAAAGGGTGAAGGTATAATTCTATACTCCATAACCTGAATTGGGGAGGATACTGTTGATATATACACCTTGGATTGGCTACTGGATTATAGATAAGGCAACTGTAGGACAGAGCTTCAACCTTACAGCAGTTATGGCTTTCAGTACAGTGATAGACCCAAATAAATGGGTTGACTGATGAATGGAGGGCAGAGATGAGATGCCCTAACTTTCCATTTCTTTTACTGTCTAATTTCTTGCCATCCCTTCTACTAAATAAGCCCAACCAGAAAGGAATCTGTTAATTTAATCAACAATATAGTTTGTATAAAGCCTACAAAGGACACAGCCTACCAGCCAATCACATACATTAAAACTGATTAGATATAATTATTAGATATTATTAAATATATTATTAGATATATAATATTAGATGTCTTGTTAAATACAATTAGATATATATTAGATATATTATTAATATATTATTAGGTGTATGTTATATTATTAGATATATATTATATATATTATAAGATACATAAATATATATATATTAGATAGATGGCTTATGTCTAGATGTCCCCCCAAAGTTCTAGGTATGGATAAGGGGAAGGCTCACCCTGGGTGTGAGTGCTATTCCTCCTAAGGGCAAGGATAGAGCCTGGAAAGACTATATGGGACAGAAAGAGGATTGCTGTCTTCACTTGTTGCTGCTTCACTGCTTCACTGCTTGCTGCCTTCTGCCTGCCATGAACTGTTTCTCCTCTGTGATGCCCCTCTCCCATGCCCCCTGCCTTGGAGCCAGCCAACTATGAACTGAAACCTCTACAAATTGTGATCTACAGTAAATCTTTCCTCCTTTAACTTTGGGTGTCAGGTATTTTTGTCCCAGTAATAAGAAAGGTAAAAATAACTTAGATATTATGTGTGTGTGTGTGTGTGCGCAAACTACACAATTTCAATTAAAAATTCAAATATCTTTTTTTTAAAAGTTTAACTCATAATAGATAAATGAATCTCTCCAAGAATTTGAGGAATTGGACATGTGAAGACAAGGCACTCTCCCAAGCCCCTAACAACTCACTAGAACATTTTACAGCCTTACTTGGAAAGAGAGATTATGAAGGTATGAAATGAAAGAGCTGCTCCATTAATTGGTACAGAGTCCAGGCAACACTTAAACTGGGTAACTCCTATTGAATCCAAAACAGAGAAACAGAATGTTCTCTTCCTCATTTGGTAAAAGATCTGTTGGCCCAGGTAAAGCAAAATGAAAGTTACAGTGATGGATACAACCACACAACAGGCCACTGGGAGTCCAACAGCCCTCACAGATGAATTTTCTTAATGTGGTAGAGGGTCTGATCTGGATGCTAATGACAAGTTCTGGCTCCAGCAATTGTACTTTTGGTAAGCAATGACCAGGTCCAATTTAGATACACCTGAAACCTCTGGGGATTCAAAATAACACATGGGATTTGGGAATCTCAAAATGAGGACTTGCTGTATAAAAAGAGGGATACCTAAAAATAAAACACTGCAACCATGATTTAGAAATTAAACAAAAATGATGTCAGAGAGTAGGGAAACCCATAACATACTGTAGAATTTAAACATACAGTACATGGATTACAACTGAACAAACTAATAGAAGAATAAAGGAGTAAATACTGAAGGTATATGATTTCCAGTCACTACTTTATTTATGGGTCTCAGCTATCAATTGTTCTTCAGGTAAAGTTAAAATCTATATGCTCTTCCCTTATTTTTTTAGTGTTGGCTTTTTCTCATTGAAGTAAAATATAGCACAAGCTATCTTGTAAGTAGGCAAATCTCACAGGAAGATGTTTGACGGTAATCTTGATTTTTGGATTTGTACTCTTGTGGCACACAGCACCATGCCAGGGAATGCATGATGCCATAGGACAGGCATGGGCCATCATTCCGGCGTATGTACTTTGGAGAAAATTAAGTTCATACTACAATAGTGATCAATCCAAAATTTTGTTTCTAAGCATGTAGTTATACTAAATTCTGCAAGCTTGTATTTAATAGTCAAATAACACTGAAACAACATTTTTTTCTTAGTTTAGAATCTGTCCTTTTATATCTTCTTAAAAAGCATTAAATTTAAAATTATGTATTTAGGTGGGTTTATGCAGAGTATTAAACAAAGTTAAATGCTCATACCTAGGATAGAAACCAGTGAAGAGTCACTATTTAGCATGCCATTTCATAAGCGGGCATCTTTTGCCTTAAAATCTGCTTTTATTTTATTTTATTTTATTATGATGTGGGGCTAGCATGCTGAAGTCCACATTCCTCCCTTGCTAGCTTGTTCCTCACTGAGCTCTGCAAGTGTACAGGTGAACTGGGGGATGGAGGAAGAATATGGACTTGTATTTTTTTCATCTAAGCTTCTTATTGGCTTTTTCTTTGTCCCCTCTGCCTGTCAGCTTCACCTAAGAGCAAGCGCTCATTCCAGTAGCAGAAGCTAAAGCCAGCTCTCACTTCTCCAGCACTTTCAGACCAGCCTCAATCTGCATCCTTGTCATTAACTGTCCAGCTGCACCTCTCCAAAGGTCTCAGATCTGTCTTCCAGTCCCCCAGTCTGAGCTGAGCTTGGAAACATCCTTACCAGCTGAGCCCATCTGCAGAGGTCTGCAGGTCCCATTCTCCAAGCTTACCATTAAGGCTTCCAAGGACTCTGCAGTCACGGTCATAGGACCTCCAAGGCTTCTTACTGATGTTAACACAGCCTTGACTCCCTATCATTTTTCTGTGTGACATTTTAGCTCTTCCATATCTAATTTTCAACTTTTACTTTATCTGGCTATGTAACTCACGCAATTTCTTTCTGCTATCTGAGTGCTGATTGGTATGGAATTTTATATTAAGAGCGAGCCCAGTAAACAGATAAACAATCAAAAGTTGTTTGAGGTTTAACAATAGATTAGAGGAGCATGTCAGATATGTTATATATTGCCTTCCTCTCCAGTTCAAAATGTTTACTCCTTCCCAATAAACTAGGAAATCCCTTGCTGTATGCAGGGGATTGATTCTAGAACCCCTGCAGATACACAAATCTGTAGGTGCTCAAGTCCATTATATAAAATGGCATAATATTCTCATATAACCCATGCACATCCTCCTGTATACTTTAAACTACCTCTAAACTACCCAGTACAATGTAAATGATATGTGAGTAGTTTAAGTTAGAGTATGTTGCTCAGCAAACAATGACAAGAAAAAAAGCTTTACATGTTAAGTACAGAAACAAATTTTAAAGCACTCTGGAATCTTAGTGGTTGACTCCAAAGATGCAGAATTTATGGATGTGGAGGGACAACTATTATTTAATGTTAGATAGCTACATTTCAGCAACCTTTATTTTACTAACATATTTTTAACAAACTCAATCATTTGGACTCCTAAATTGCACTTAAAAAGTAAGTTTCTAAAATCTTGTACTGTTTATTTTACACCTTTTGATTGTGATATTTATGAGCCATATAAATTATTTGGAGCTACGGGTCAAACCATCATCATCAAAAGTAAAAAGTCAATAGATGGAATGAATAGGAGAACAGAAATAACATTGTAAGGAGTCAACAAATGCAAAGATGAGTCAGTAGGTTTTTTTTGACTGAGCAAAGAAGATAATAACTAATTGAAAGTAATCTCTAAAATAATACCAAAAGACTCAGATTTCCCCAAGGGTGGTACAAAATGGACAACCTCTGAGTAGTTCTTACAGGTTTGAAAATCTGCACTGATATTGGAAGGTAAATTACAAATTCTTATACGAATCTAATTGAGGTGGACTCTCTTCTAAAAATAGATTCTAAAAAGATGCAGAATATCATAATGTTAAAAATTACTCGATTGATATATCAATAAGGGTATATCAATTACTTGATACATAAAGAACAAAGAAAATATCAACAATTTTAGGGGAATAAATTTTGGCAGAATAGACAAATAATAGCAATGTTGAAATTATCAGAAAAGAAATTTATAATAATAACCATGAAATTTATAAATAATCCAGGAATTTGAGGAGATGCTCTTAAGCTGAATAGAAAGTCTCAGCAAAGAAAGAAGATTTGAAGAATGAAAATTATGAAATCTAAGAATAAAATATCTGAAAAAAATTTAAATTAGCACAAATAAAAAATAATAACAACATAATAATAACCATGTATCCAGATAAATAGATTGATGAAAATTATACAATCTGAACAATAGAAGGAAAAATAATTTAAAAAGAATAACTAGAGCAACAGACATGTGTAGGACAATTCTGAGTCTAAAATTTATTATATGAAGGTTCTAGAAGGAGAGGATAGAGAATAATAAGTAATTAAAGAAATGACTAAGAATTTTGTAAAAAAAAAATTGCATAATGCAGAAGCCAGTGATCTCCAAAGAGTAGGAACCAGACACATAGTAATCAAAATGTTGGAAACAGAAAGAAAACAATTTGACAGTAGCCAAAGGGAGGGAGAATTAAATGACAAATTGCATATAGTGAAGTAGCTATTTGAAAGAGTGCAGATTGCGCATCAGAAAACAAAAATAAACAGAGGGGGAAGAAGGAAATCGATTTGAATTGTATTTTCTAAATTTATGAATCACTGTATATTATAAGAATAAAAGATAATTTTTGTTAAGACAAAGAAAACATTCTGTGATAGAAACATTGAAGATTTTACCATTCGTTGAGATCAGCACTTTCGATGAAACAAACATAGAAAATATGAAACTTTCATTTTCACATCCTTTGATTTAGTACAAAATTTTCTCTCCAAATTAAATTCTTAAAATATTAATTTTCATGTGTAAACTATGAATATTTATTACGTACATCATATGATATTTTTGATGCCTAATAAACCTTTCACAAGGTTTTATCTAAAATTTCATAACTTTATTGAGGAAGAACAATTTCCTACACAACTGATTATAAAATAGTTTCCAATGTAGAAAGAGATACACATGCAGAAATTTGCTGAATCACATAATGAGAGATCCTAATAAGCTTGCAATAGAGATTATATTGCTTTTCAGTATTCTCAGCATTTAGTGTTAAAAATGAAAGGTAAAACAGAACAAAAAAAAATGATCAGAATGAAGTTCCTTAAAATACGAAATTCATGTCTTTTAAAAATTATTGCTCAAAAGTATCATAGGAAAGTAGTTTGTCTTAAAGTGGCCTTATACCTCATAACTACAGGATGGGAAATTCTCATCATCATGAATTAAGCTGCCAAAAGCTTCCTCTGATGTTTTCCTCTATGGGGATGTAAACTAATCTCCACTTTACTCTCCAGATGTAGAGGGCTGATCTTTTTTTCTCTGATGAAGATAACAAGAAAAATTTAAATAATTTCATAGAAAAAGATTTTTTTTAAAAAATGGGTAAAAAGAAACAGTTCAATTTTTCCTTTAAATCTGTATCTTAAATTATTTCCTTACCAAAACAAATGGAGAGATGGGCACCGATGCTGGGAGGAAACAACAGAGGAAGTCGCGTGTTTGCAAAGTCTCCTGGCCCTGTGGCTGCTGCTCTGCGTCTTTTGTCTCAGTGGTTTCCTGAACAAGAGTGGAAAACACTGCTCTCATAATATCACTTGAGCCTTCCCTCTTCTCAGTCCTCTTTTAGGTTGGTCATTGGGGGATCACCAGATGGGAAGAAACCTTTCAAGTGCATTACTCCTTTCCTATCCCTTCAACACCTTCTGATGTCCAGAGGGCTTTTCACAGGTTCTAATATTACTGCAGTGATTCAGCAAGCTCTTTGAATTGTGGTCAGGAAGGGAACAGTATTCTCTTAATAATGCTCATAGGAATTCACCTTGCCTTCCTAAGAATGCAGGCAAAAAGCCAAAATATTACTGCCAGTGAACTGAATAAAAAAACCATTGCAGAATTAAAGGTATATTTACAAAGTCTGGGTTGGTAACAATAGAACAGAAGTGGACCAGCAGGTTATTCACCAATAGCGTTGCTTTCCTGAGGCAAAATATTGCCTTGGAAGTCTTGGTATGTAACTATATAAATATGGAGGGAACAAAAATTAATAGCCATCTAATAGCATTCCAAAATTGACAGTAGTAGCACCTGTTCTACAAAATACACCTAACTCTTTATTTAACTGGTATAAATACTAATCTAGAAGAAGAGAAAGTAAGCTACTTGAGTATTTCTTTAGTTAGAATTCCTCTAACAAGTGCCAGGAAGTGGTGAGATAACAGTTCTGTTTAGGAATTCTAGTCTAGTGCGTAAGTTTTACCAAAACGCCACATTGGCTATGGAAACTGGTTGTTCTCTATTTCCAACTCCCAAGCTCTTTGTTTCTTTTCCTTTTCGGTCTGATCTTTTCCAGAAGGTCTTCTGTTTGATAGATTACAACATAGTTTTTTACTCTCAACCTTTGATTTCAATTGGGAAATGAACAATGGGAAGGACACACAGAATATTAAAGAGAAGGGATTTTTTTTTTTTTTTTCTTTTTGGTACCGGGGATCGAACTCGGGTCCTTGAGCTTGGGCAGCAGGCGGCGAAACCACTGAGCTAAATCCCCAGCCCGAGAAGGGATTTTTTAAAAGCCAGGATGCTGGTCTTCTGGTTCCCACTGTAATGCCCTGGAGCTGGCTCCTGTCTGGCCATACTTTTTACAGGGCTCTGATTGTGGGACCTTCTGCCTTTGATCTCAGGTTAAAAGGTCATGACCATTTTGGCATGATCATCATGCGTGCATGTCTGAAAGGTCTATGTCATTTGCTTTAATCCTGCCTTCAGCTCTGTAAATAATACCTTCATTACTTTATTTTCATTCTAATCATTTGATTGTTCCATAGATTTTATTTTAAAACCAATTTTGGATAAGGATCTAAATTGTTACAAACCATTTTGTTGCCCCAGAATTCAACCCCTTAACTTGGGCAACAATTCCATATATATATATATATATATATATATATATATGTACATTTTAGCTATAAAATAGATTTACATTTATCACTGGGTGTTTGTACCAGAACACGATGTATCTTAGTTCTTATTTTTTCTCCTATTACCTGTGCACCCTTCACCCCCTCTACCCTTCCCTATTTACCCAGACTTTGATTCCATTTTTTTTCTTTCTCATAATTTTTCCTTTCCCTTCTTCCCTTCCCCCTTCCCCCTCGCCATCCCTTAACCCTTGTACCTTTTCCTACTTCAAATTATCAATTATGCATTTTAATCATTTTCAACCGTATTTACACTTCCAATTTCTCACACTAGAGAAACTATTCGGTATTTACAGATGTGTGTCCTATTTATGTCACTTAAGAGTATGGCCTCAATATGCATCCACTTAGCTATAAATGTCTCTAGTTTCTCATTCTTTATGGCTGAGGAGTACTCCATTTTATAAAAAAAACCCCACACATCTTCTTTATCCAGTTTCCAGTCGATGGGCACTCGGGCTTTTTCCAAACCGTAGCTATTGCAAACTGTGCCGCTATAAACATAGATGCACATATATTGCTGTGGTACGATTCTTTTAATTCTTTGGGGAAGATTCCCAGTAGGGGAATAGCTGGGTCAAATGGGACCTCTAGTCCTAGTTCTTTGAGGTATCTCCATACGGATTTCCAC
>NW_004624801.1:1099074-1113916 GCF_000247695.1 Heterocephalus glaber
TTTACATTCATCATTGGGTGTTTGTACCTGTACATGATATATCTTAGTTTTAATTTTTCACCCATTACCTATGCACACTTCACCCCCTCCGCCCTTCCCTATTTACACCGACTTTGATTCCTTCTTTTGACACTCACTTCACATCGATAGATTCTGTTGGGGTATTTTTCACATTTTATGTTATCCACCTTTGACTATATCTATTTGGGGTTAATGAGACAAGTAAGTGGGATTTTGGAGCTTGGAAACAAGAAAACCTACTTTTAAGAGATAAAACTGGGGAATTCTTGGATCACTTGTTTTTTCGTGGCTAGAAAAAATTAGTCTATGGCAAAATATACATAAGCAGTGAGTATTGTGACAGTATGCAAATACTTGGACCTAGTTTTGTAGCCACAACACCTGTATGATCTTTTTAATTTTAACTTGATATTCAATATTCATTAAAATTGTTGAGTTTCCTCAGTGCTTTTTAAATAAATCCAGTAAATTTCTTTTTATTGTAAAACTATATTTATTTCAACTTTCATTACTTCCAGCCCTTCAATCCTAATTAATTAAATATCTGATTGCCTTGATAATTAACTCTTGGTACAATCTTCATGTCAGATTGTAGGTTTAATGTAATAAAAGACATTGTGTAAGAGAACTTTCTTTGGTCAGGAATTATCCCATAGAGTATGGAAAGTCTAGAATTCTTGTGTATAACTGTGTGATATAACTCTTTTGAAGTTTAACTGTTTGAAATTTATATAAGTCATAAGGGTCATAGTCTGGTGATCAAAGATTTTCTCAATGCCTAGCCACTCTAAAATGTTTTTGGGCCACACACTTCCTCAGTATGTGCTTATCTTTGATGCAATTGATTTGTCAGCCTCTATCCACTCCTAGATAAAGTGAGGACTACATTTAAGTGGTTCTATAAGAACCCAGTATGTGAAGTTCTAAGACAGCACTAGAAGGCAGGATATTTATTGTAACCTTGGCAGAAGATGTCAATGGAGGAATATATGTAGGGGTTCTCTTTTGTTGACCTCTTTTTGCCAGTACATAATTGGTCCTTTACCAGGGTATGTGCTGCTCTATCCTGTAAGTGATGGTTATCCCTCACCTACCTTCCACCTTACTCCTGTCCATAATTCTCAGATGAATAGGAGGTAACAGGAAAGCTCACTTGTGGCTTAACCATGTTCTATGCCTATGTATATTACCATTTATTATGAGAAGGATGAATGTACATTACTCTTCCGGGAAACTAAAACACTAATTCTTATTCAGCCTAATACAATAATAAAATTATAAGCAGAAAAGGACAATAGAGATGTCTTGAACTATTCAATTTTTGTTAAGAAATGTTGGAAAGAAATTTTTCCCTGTTTCCATATTAGTCATTCTGTATGATAGATAGTGTATAAGAAAATCCACTTCATCCCATTTTCTAGTTGCAACCAAATACACACCCTTGTTTGTTTCTCCCCTGTGTTTGTCTTCATAAAATCTATTGAAGATCTCACCCTTTTTCAGTACAGAAAACTGTGAGCTCATTAAATGCTAGATTTGTCCCCTCTGCTATCCATCAGAAAATTCTTCATCTCATTATACAGTGCTCAGCATAGCATAAATAATAAATATTTATTGCATAAGTGATTAAAAATATAACTATTGTTATTATATATGGACATGTTATGAGTTGAGGAATATCTCAATGCTTAAAGTAGTGTCAATCAAATTGATAGTTTGTTAAGGTGATACAGTACATGATAGTCAAAGTTTAACTAAGAAACGTATCAGCAGAAATTCCTTTAACTCTGGTGAAATATAATTAGAATCATTGTCAGGAACAACAGAGCCAAATGACACATTTTGGAGCAAATGATGTAGGCAAGGTTAAGATTTAGAGTTACATGTAAAGCACTATTGAATTACTTTGACAAATCTATTAGAGTTCAGTTGTATTATTCCTCGAATAGTCCTAAAAATAATGCATTTTTTATATTCAGAAATAACATGGTATCTTAAGTCACAAAATCTTGTAGTCAACTGGCCAGTGAGTGATCCCACAATGAGCAGCCCAGTTTCCTTCCTTAGAGACGGAGACAACTTGAAGTATGGGTGACTGATAGCTCTCAGTTAAGCCCTTTGGACTGATGGAACTTACTCTAGGGTGGCAGGCTGTCACTCACCAGATGGAGAGTTCATGAGGACGGATAAAGGACCTCAGAGACCACCCTGTTAAGCACGTAATTAGACATTCACAACCCTGAGGGACAAAGAGGTGTACAAAGAGGTGTAGCATGCTTTGCAGTCATAGTTAAGTAAAGAAACAAAACCTCAGTGTAATTATAATACATTTATAATCATTCAATAGGTCCCAGACCCAAAGCACGCCCACAGAGCAAAATGACACTTTAAGGTATCGTACTATGTATACTCCTTCTGATACCTGGTCACCTGGCCATCCATTTCAAAAACAAGGGATACAGCATTTCTGGTCACCATACCCTACAACTCTCTCAAAAAGGGGAGTATTTTTAAAAATTCTTCCCAAATGTGGGTGAGACCTGATTTAAATTAGAGCTTATCTTTTATAATTTTTTACCTGATCAAGTCACCCGAGGGAACGCTGACCACCAGTAACAAACAAGGAAGGCATTTTTGAGATACTGGCAAACTAAAATAACCTCTGAGAAAGGTCAATAATCATCATGATCATCACAATTCCCTAAAACCCAAAATTTACTCTTGGGTGCATAAAATGTTATCCAGACTTGGACTCAGTGCAGATGTCTTTGTGACAATACTAGCCATCTCACCTGAAGGAGTAAATTTCTGTATCTATTTTACAATAAATTCTGCCTGTACCTTTTTGCATGACTATGTGTCTTAAGCAAATTCTTTCACCAGGGACACAAAAGAACCAAAGATCAGGCAGTGACAAGGCCATTTCTCAAGGTGTCAGGACCCAGTTTCTTGATGACAAGCCTAACTCCAGAGCTTTTTGTGAGGTGGCTGTGTTTTGTTGTTTTGTTTACAACTGTGCCTTATTTTGATGTTCTCTCTGACTATTCCCTTACCTGTATCTATTCACAGGGCCCACCTTAGTAAATTTATTGCTTCCACACTTTAATATCAATCTGTTTTGTAGGAAACTTGACCTAGGACAGACAGTTCTAGGTGTCAATAGAGGAAGCAGAAATAAAATGCAAGTGTGAAGTTGGAGTACCTATGGCAGTGAGTACTGTCCTAATCTCTGCTGGTAAGCCGTGGCTAGTGCCACAGTTACAAAGTTCACTTTTGGTGATCTGGGGTTGACATCAGTGAGAAGGAATGCTCTCAATGGTGCAGTTCCCTTTGTCTTTGAGACATTGGAGTGTGATAATAAAGAAAATGGTATCTCTCGGCTGCTGTTAAATGCCACTCATTGCTGCCTTAGGAAAATCAGTGAAAGGGATCAGTCACCTGTTTTTCAAAGGCAAGGTGTGAAAGTGGATGAACTTCTTTCACTGTGTACAGAGATAGCCTTATTTCCTCCAGAAAGAAAAATCTGAAAATCACTCCCAGGACTTGATTCTAAGAGAAGAAGAGCTCTGTCCTCTTCTGGGTTAGTATGAGGGCCCTGGAATGAGGGAGTATGGCCTTGATTCATGGGATGTGGACAACTAGGTTAATGCTCTAGGGTATCTTTAATCGCATCTCCTTTGTTTTCTAGGGGTGTACCTCTTTAGATGAGGGTCAACTGTTCCCAGATTGATTCAAGAAGCTACAGAGGCCTCTTTGTTGTAAGGCAGTCTGTGCTGCCACTCAATTGCCAGCCCAGGTCCCTTCCTGATCACCAGAATAATAATTAGGATCAAATCATAGCATAACCTGAAGTAAGGAAGTGCTATATCTACTAAGGGAGAAAAGACACAATATGTCAAAAGAGCATTAGTCAGGTGATGGGGGCAGGAGAAAAGAGAGTATTGATGGGTTCTAAGGGTATTGATAGAAGGGACAAGTAGTAGAATATTAGAATAGATGAGATTGAGTTATTGATTTGGAGACTTCTTCCTCGGTAGAAATTTAATAATTTGGCAGGGAGCTGGGAGATGATACTAACACATTGTGAGGATTAGTGTATGGAGGAGGGAATGGCTTGCAAGTTAAAGAAGAAATATGGGAGTTGCCAGGGCATTCAGTGAAAGAAATAAGGAATGGGCTCAGAGAAGTATGCATGAATAATATAATATGCATGGCCAGGACACCCTCCAAATGTCTGTATTCCACGAGAAGACCAAAATAAAAGGGATATGCTTGTAAAAGTTTCCAGCTTATCCAAAATGCTCAGTTTGGCTCTCCTCTGTAGGCTAACACCGATGGGAGCAGATGTTGCTACAGATTTTGGCCAATAGTGCCGATGGGACTGATTGGAGCTCAAAATAACAGAAGTGAAAAATTGTTTGATCACCAGCAACAGTGAGTAAGTGTAGTCATTAGAAAGAATGCAAATTAATAGCAAGATCCAGGAGGTCCTGTACTCTAGGAGATTGTAGAGGTGAATATCACTGAACAGCCAACAAAAGTATTGCTTAATCCAGGCAATTAAAAATAAATGAAAGGTGGATATCTAAAAGCCAAGGTTAGTCATACTGAGGCAGTATTAAGAAACCTACCCAGTCTTTGGATTTGAGTCACATTTCAGGCCTGGAATCCACTGATTGAAGAAAAATCTTGATCCTATGTGCTACATTATAATATCGTGACAAATACATTATCAAACATTTCAAGGATTTTAAAACTTTGCACAATAGGTCCTATATCACATTCCTGAAGCATCCTTATGGCCCTCATGGAGATGGAGCATTTGAGGGACAATTAATGAGGTCCAGGTCATAGTGAATGCATTCATGACTTACACAGTACCTGCATCACACACCCCCAAATAGGTAATTAAAATAGAAATATTTGTTTATTGAGAAATTACCTACTTTGTGGGATTTTTTGATAGTTGTAACAAGAATCATCATAGTGGGGGTGGCCAAGCCTAGCCTAGATAGCAAATCAAGGATGGTTTTGCATATTGAAGTAAAATAAAAAGATTACTCCTATATAATTAACAACCTAGAGAGCTCTAAAAATGTTAGAGTATTTTGAGGATTATAGTGAAACACCATTACTCAATTAAATAACTTCTATTGAAGTTGCAATTTTATTTATAGTATATATGTTGGAACTCATTAAAATGGTCTCATACATATGCTAAAATGCCTTTGAACTGGTACACATGTTCTCTTTCATGGCTATTGGACAGATGACTTAAAATTGTCAAATTCACTGCAATGGGTGAGAATAAACATGTCTAGTCTTGTTTCATATGATTGTAAACGCTTTCTCCCTGGGCCATAACACAGTTGGAAGGGAATGAAATTCTTGGACTGTCTTCAGAATATTATACTGATTCACTTGATGACAACACTTTGACTGGACCAGATGTGCAAAGAGTAGGAAGAGTTTTGTGCCTGATAGGGGAAAAAAGCATCACTTATTTCACAGATGTGTCAGTGCAATATGTGTGTGTCAGATGAACATAGGTGGCCGCTGCATCCCAGGTCTGGTGAAGAATGGCCCAGAAGGGTAGTGGTGAGAAACAATTCAGCGGTAGCACTCTGAGCAGTGAGCATGTCATCACTTTGTAAGAAGGAAGTTATCAACTCATTGGCACTGGTAAATAATGGGCCTTTAAGGGGAAATTATGAATAAATGAGTCACCCCAAAATTTATGTCTACTCTCAGACTTTAGAATGTAACTTCCTTTGAAAATAGGGTCACTGAATCTGAATGGAGTTAATTAAAATAAGATAATACTAGGTTACCTTGGGTCACTCTTTAATGACTAAATGACTTTATAAGAACAACTTTATAAGACAGCCATTTGAAGTCAGGGAGGCATGTCAAATGAAAATAGAGGAAGAGGTTAGATTGACGCCTCTATAAACCAAGGAATGGCAGCAGCCCCCAGAAGCTAGCTTCGTGCATATCGTAACATACGGTGGGGGGCTAGATGGGAGGCAAGGCATATAATCTATTTGAACTCTCCATAAAGAAGCAGCCATGCTTACACCTTGATTTCAGACTTTTGGACTTTAGAACTCTGAAAGAATAAATTTATATTGTTTTAAGCCACCTAGTTTGTTGTAATTTGTTATAGTGGCTCTGGAAAACAAATATAACTGAAAAAAAGGGAGTCTGGGGAAGAGGATTAGGGAAAGACCAATGAGAGAAAGCAAGAATTTAAGCATTTTTAAATTTGATGTTAACACCTGAAAGGATAACACAGGCTGACCAGTCTCAATGACAGTTGAGTTCTACAACATATCTGTTAACTACTTCATTTATTTGTTGGGTTAATATTTTGTTATTCTAACATTAGATATATTCAAGTTCACTTTAAAGAGACTTATTAAAATCACAACTGCAAAACAAGTGAGAATTAGATGAGGAAATAGGAAATAAAATCCAAACCTTTTCACAGGTCTACCATCTAGCTTATTTATTTATGTAGCACACTCATGTACATACCCAGAGAAATGCACATTTATGACCCAGACAACAAGACAACATTGTGGAGATTTTAATTCTTAAATCCTTCACTATAAGTTTAGCTGAGAAAGTATGCATTAAAAAAACCAAATATATTTGGTGTCTATTGTTTATAAAATCAGCCAGTGGTACGAAAGGCTCATGCCTGGTTTTATAATCACTGTTTTGTCTACAAAGTTCTAAGTTAAAGTTAACTACATTTTCCTTTATTGGTAAGCATGTTATAATTGTTTGCAAATCTAGCATTCTAGTAAATAACACTTCCGTATATGGTTTACTAAGTAAAAATAAATAAGTACCATTTTAAAAGCACAATTAAGTTAAAGGGAAATGCATATGAACAACATCTTTAGAAATTAGCATGGCTACACAAAAAATAACATCATATATATATATATATCTAGCATCAGACATACATATAAATATAAAGCAGATTTTAAAGACACATTATCTCATGGAAGCAATTAAAATATAGTATATATAGAAGTTAATAACTAGATGTGCTCACTATTTTCTTATAAGGAAAACATAAATTATACAAAGCTTTGTATGCCCCCAGGAGTTTAGTCCCAAAGTTGTGTTAAAAGAACCCAGTCCTAATGTGATAAAAGCAACTTCAATATATATATATGTATAATTTTCACCTGAGAATCCTATACATTGACCTGATTTGGACCATGTGCAATTTTGAAAGTTCTGTGACAAAATATGTACTTTTTAAATATATATTTTATACAAAAACCTTTGTATATAATATAAACAATACATACAAAATTTAATTTTATATTTCTTTAAATTATATGTCAGAGGCACTAAAAGAAAAGAATATGTATACATAATATATACATAATATATATATGGTTGAGTACCTTTGACATTGAAAAAATAAATATGATGATTTAAATTTTTATATTTTTAAAGAAATGAAGTAAGTTTATAATCTTCAGCAAAACCAGCTAACTTCAAATTTATTTTTCCCTGGATAATTTATTTCCCTTGAAGAACACAGATACCCTTCCAGTTTTTGCATCAGCGCCACCTAAAGAAAACATCTGAGCTTCACATTCAAGCTGTTTTGTGTTCTCTCGTTCCCTCAGAATCTCTTCCTTGTTCTTTCCCACAGAAGTCCTAAACTTTCTCAAGAGAGAACAATGGTCCGAGACAAAGTCTTCTATAATTACAGGAGAGAAAGATAAATCAAGGAGTTTTTAAAAGTTAATACCTGTTATTCTATAACAGTAGAAACAAAGGAAAACTAAGTAAGAGAAGGTACTAAGCCTGGATTGCTTTGAATAATTATTATTTGAAACATACATATTGTCATTTTAGTCAGTTAAAATGATGGAATATTAGCTGTTTTGTATGACTTGGTCTAATCCAATACAGTAAATGAACTCTTAACATCTTTTGTCTTTTCCAAGAGAAGACAAATAGTGGGAAATAACTATAAAATAATCGATCACTTATTTTATACTGATTACTTTAATTTTCTGTCTGTGTGTCCATTTTCTGGCCTCACAAGAAATGAAGAAGCTCGGTATCTCTGCCATAGCCCTAACCTTGAGAGACTCTCCAGGTTAAGTAGAGACTTCTCTTTGCTGGGTCTATCAGGTCCACCATCAATATTTTACCTACATGGGGTCCCAACCAACACCCAAAGGCATCTGCCTGCTCAAAACCATATTTCTAACATTTTCTACTCCACATTCTAAAGTATTTATTTGTGTCATTCCCTACAACCTTTTCAGCATTTTGAAAACCAAAAAGTACATGCTTTTCTAAGTCAAATAGTTGATCATTTCCTATTGTGTTTTTTAAATCCAATTCATAATAAAATACTATGACAATGTTTTAATTTCAGTAGGTGATGGTAATGGCTAAGCTGAGAAATTAAATGATGTCATGAAATTTATCAGTTTGAATAAAACAGTTTGATTGTAACTTGCATTTTAAAATCAGCTAATAACAGCAAGTACAGCCCTTAGAAATGTGTGTAAAACTCTTTCCACACATGCCTAATCATTCTAGAGAGATTATTCCAGAGGGGGCGAAATTACCTTCATCATTGGGCTTGCAAGAAAACAAACAAAAGTAGATTAATGTAATTGCTTAATCAACAGCATTCAGCCAAAAGCTTCCAAGAGTGCAGTATTAATCATCTTATTGTAAGATTCATTAAAAAGTAATGAGCAGGGTGAGAACACTGCACAGCTGGGAATAATTTTGTTCCATTAAAAATAAAAATAAATACACCTTGGAAATCACTATTTTGACATTATTTTGTTGCATGCCTTGTTTAAAAAACAAGCATTTTGTTCACTCATGCACTGCATGACACCATCGCTGTACTCCCAGTTACCTAAAGTTTATGAACGACGAGAGTCATGGGCAGGATCCTTTGCAGTAATGTTCCTGTATCCCAAATCAACCACTTAGCCACCGTTAATAGTCAGTAGAAGTGTGAAAAATCTTTATTATTCTTTACTCTCTAAGGATTATATTTTAACGTATCATTGTATAGTTTTAGAACCTAGATTCTAGTTAGCAGCACATGCAAGTATAAAATTATCTATAAAGCTGATTTTCCAAATTGAAAGAAACAGTTAAAAATTAAGTACTGTTCACTGGAATGGGGAGGAAATCAGTAACCTTAGAAAAACATGGTTATTGTATGTTTTAACATTTAAATAATCACTATGAAACTCTTTTAACTCTAACTCCCTGAAGAAGATTCAATCCAGAATAATTTCTTGTGGAGACACTTCCAAAACTTCATCCTTGTTCTGGGATACGGGAGACAGCTACAATTCCACTTTAAATTGACAAAAACTTTGACCATTGCAACAAATGGTTTAGAGAAATGCTTCCATTTTATTCTTTATTGCACATAGGTCTACTTAAGAGTTACTAGGATGAAGGATCATTGTCACAAGAAAATCCCCTGAGGACTATGGATCTGAAGAGAGAAGTTGGCAGGGCAGGGATGTACAATAGTTAGAGCACTTTCATAGTATGTATGAGGCCTGAGATTCAATCCTCAGTATCACAAAATGACTAGAAATAAAAAGAACAGTTGACACTGATGTACACACTAATGAGTTTGAAATTAGAGTTGTAGGCCCTAATACATTATTGGATTGGCTTTTGGACATATAATGTTAGGGGTACTGATAATACCAATAATAATAAATATTACATCTAGCAAATACTATGTAGGTAGTAGGCACTGAACTAAGAATACTTTTTCTATACCTCTGTTCTCTTCTCCGTTATAACCTCTAAAAAATTCTGCTTTTTGCCTATAATAATTCATCTCATACTCAGTTTACATATCCCACTCAACAAGACTAAAGCTTAGAATGTGGCCAAAGATTTTTTCCCCTAAAATATTTCCCTGGAGCGTTTCCTTCACCCCCTGCCAAGTGGTTTTGCAAATATTGCTTAAACATAAAAAAAAGAGAAAAAGCCTCCTACAAAGGAACAACATTTTCCCACATTGTTACGTTATTAATGAATTTGGCAGGTTAATTTGAATTGTTATGGCAACAGGCCTCAGCTCTAATTAGAATCACCTGAAAAACTTTAGACATATTTTCCTGGGTCCTCACCTGGTACATTGCTTCTGAGACCTAAGAGTAGATGAGAAATTCTCAATGTGTTTTGTTTGTCTTGGGCAGAACCAACGTAGGAAACCACTGGTCCGTGGAGATAGCTTTGTTATATAGCTATGGAATATACTTACCAGTACTCTACCAAAATACTTTGGCAAGATAACCAGAATTTGACCACACTGAGAATAAGTTGATGTTCTGTCTGTACAACTTTTACTTCCAATAATTTCTTTGTATACAGTAAAATGATGGATTCAAAATTTAAGATAAAACAGGGATTTTTCAGCCTGCCATATGACCTGGCAGACATAGTTAAGGAAATATTTATTTAGCATCTCCTGCTCCAAACCCATGCTGCCTCCTTAGTGAGATGTGGTAAGCATTACAAAAGGCCTATGCCAATTCTCAAGGTACTGATTAGAGAACCATTATATATTTAAAGCTATGAAGTAGCAGCTAACAACAATGATTTCAAATATGGCTATTCAAAAAGAGCCATATTGATTTCAAATTTTGATTTCTGGAAAATGGTTCATAATAAAAAGAAAAGAAACTTAATGTCTATCTGATGTACTATTAAAGGATTTACATAATTTCTGTGAACTTTGATTAAAAAAAATTTTGGAGAAACAGCTTAATCAGCATTGAATTTGTGAAAACTATTGTATTGAGATGAAAATGAATATCTTAGTAATCGAACAGTGTCATCTATTATCTCTTATTTCATACTGAATATTAAAAAGCCAATGCTGTTTGTAAAGATAATTTGAGTGCTTAACAGTAACAAGGAATTAATAGAGTGTGAGTTCTATTAACATTATTCATAAACTGTGTGTCTTGGATTGAAATGGAATTAGGCTGAGAATGTTAGAATATCTCTGTTCAACTGATCTCTTGTGGTATTCAATGAAGTAAAATTTGTGAGGGGTTCTTTTTTCATAATTTTTATTTTCAGTATATGTGACTTGCAATACACCAAGATCTTAAATGTAAGCTTTTCATTCTGTGATTTCTTTTGAGTAAGTGAAGACTCCATGTCACTGAAAATTACTGCCTTTATAACAAGCGAGATATTAATAATCTCATATTATAAACATCCTGATTTAATTGTTAGTAATATCCTGCATCTATCTAGCACTTTGTGGAATATAAAGTGCTTTCACATGCCTCTTAATGTGATGTGTACTTGCAAAAACTAATGTGTTAAAAAGTGTATTTTCTTCCAAAGTTTTCTGCAAGCCTTGGAACAATCCAAGCATTTTTAAATCTCAAAACAACACTTTGGAATTAGTGGGGCTTCTATTTATTCATTTAAATAACAATCCAATCACAACCAATTAGAATTTAGATAAAAACACCTTTCCCTACAGTGTATATTGCTATTAAACTTATTGCATGCCAAAATTAACACTTATTTCAGCAAGGGAAAAATGTATTCACTTTGCTTCATAACACAAAAATCCAAAACGAAAGAATTCAGTAGTGTGGAGGATGGTTTACTCTAGTAAGAATTTCCAAGAGGAAATGCAATATGTTTAGTTCCAAGCATCCCTTACACCAGGTAAATCATGTGGTAACCATTGCTTTTTAGAATATGGTCCAAGCAAAGAAAGCTCCATCCTTTCCATTTCTTTGTCTGCCGGGGGTGGGGGGGAACTATCTACGTAGAACACCCTGATGGTCTCTGGCCCGTGAAACATGCTAAACTCTGCCTGTTTCTCTCAAGCTAGTGGTGACAGCTTCCAGCTGGTCACCTGATCAATCATACCTGTCACTGAAGGCCATGTCTAAGGCATGATTGCTTTTGTTTGTTTGTTTTCTTAGCTCGCTTGACTGCTGCCCTGGTAGGGTTCCTGTCTCAGCCATTGAAAGAGAAATGTGAAAGCAGCAAAGTGCACCATCTGAGAGAAAGGGAAAGGGCCTGGCACATCTCACAGGGCTTGATCATATTGAAGCTCCTGGAGGCTACAGATATTTGCCTTAGAGAAGATTTGTTTGGACTGCAGTTAGTTGTGACAAAGGAGGAAAGATGAGCTGGCTGCTTTTGTTGTTTTGATTTAGTTTACAGGTGTTCTTGTAACTTTAACATGAGTGCAACATAAGAAAATGCAGGATACCTTTGAGAAATCTGTTGAAATGTGTGTCTACTTTGGATATTTAAATGAGTACTTGAATTATTCTGGGAAATGCCTATTTAAAAAGATTTTTTGCTTTTGGGTTTTTTTTCCAAAATGTGAAAGGCTTTCTTTGACTCCTGGAAGAAAAGTTTTACAGTTTATATTTATTTATTCAGTGATCTACAGAAGATGTGACATAAAACACTTCGATAGTTAGCTTTTTTAAAACATCTTTTTTAACCCTCAAAATGTGGTGCTTAACAGCTCCCAGGCGCTAGAAGGGCTTATCCATCAGTACTCAGGGTGAATGTGGCATATAAACACAGTTATCATCCTCAAATGCAGTTTCAACTCTTTAGATCACATTTAGCAAGGAATTCTAAAGAAGCCATTCACAGATAAACCTCTGCTGCATTTTTTAACCTGTTTATACATGAGACTATGTTACCTAAAGGTACATTTCATCTCTGCAGTATTCCTAGAGCATTCTACATGATTTGATTCTTTTGTATGTAGAACAAAGAAGGAATGTCACTGTCCTCATAGTACCCATGACATTATTGAAGACTGAAAAGACATGCCATGCGAGGGGAACATGAGGGAAGTACAAACAGAGGATTAGTAGGGTGCCCAGTTTTGCAAATGCTCAAGAGGAGATACAAAAACAAAGATGCAGTCCCTGTGGAATTATCCTGAAGTGGCAGTATTCCTACATGCACCAAATGTAACCCTGGAAATAATGCTTTAAGAATGCAGAAAGGCATGTATAAGTACACAAGACCAGCATGTTCTAAAGAGACAAACAGAACATCCTAGATAATGAATTTCTTGTACAGCTACCAGAGGCATGTATGATATCTAAAGTGTTCAGAATAACAGGGATGAGAGACAAGGCAACCCAAACAAAACAACCCCCTTTCTGCCAAAACTGAAAACAGACCAAATTGAGTTATAGTTATATATCAACTCCCCTCAGGGCTAGATCACCCTTCCGAAAAAGAGGACCCATAGAAACTATGGAATCCTCATGCCTCTCTCTTCCCCAAGCTCCACCATCATTTAAGATTTGTATCTTTTAGACTCCTTTCATTTAGGAACTTAATTCATTACAGTGTAATACTGTTATTGCTTACACGACTGGTGGGGAAGGAGGTGAATCTGGGAAGCAGGCGTGGAGATGATGAACTACCGAAGTGGTAAATTCTTGATTACTTGAAAACTTGAGTCCTTTGTAGGAAAATGGATGCACCTTGAGACCATAATGTTAAGTGAAATAAGTCAGACACAGAAACTTTAATATCACAGGGTTTCTCTTACATGAGAAACCCAAGTTATAAATGAAAAGCAAAATTAAAGCTAAGTAATTGGAAATTGGAAGGTAGATTTTTCTCAAATGGAAAGGAGACCAAGAGAAGCAAGGAGGAAGGGGAAGGAAAGGGGATGAAAAAAGGAATTAAAATGTGTAAGTACATGGGCCAACTCCACACAAGGAGTGTAAACATTATTCACTACATGTATGTACTGTTCAAAAAGAATATCATCATCATATTATGGCTAGAGTATATTAGAGCCATAGAAGATGATGGGAAGATTTGCAAAGAACAGCTGAACATCCTAAACCTATTATTATCTGTGAAGAAAGCTTCCTTCATGTAAGTATGTCAGATATATTTTTATTACTCTCACAGGAAATTGTGTAGTTACTTTCATTGGTTCCAACAACCACTGTAAATTCTATCTAAACAATCTGGAAATGAAATTCAAAATGTAAAGTTAAAAGACAGAAGATTTGTACTCCCCCTACTAGCAAATGTTGGGAGGCTTGAATAGGACAAACAATTTACCAATCATCAAACAAATAGTAAATGTATCACTGTGAACATGCTAATTATGGAGACTTTGCGCTTAGAGACAAACACTAATGTTGCCAATGCAAGATTCTTTCACAGACATTTACGAGGTAACTAATATGTGCCATGTACTCTAATAGGTGCCAAGAATGTGAAGATGATTAAGGCAGATCTCCAAACCTAATGTAGAAGATAAAATATTGGCAGACTTCTATCATTATGTGAACCACAAAACAAGGCTCATTTGGATTTGTTCTGTGACAGTGTTAGGACTCCATTTTTACACTGAGCTATAAATTTTAAAACTTTGAAACAATGACAAAAATGAGCCCATATTCAGAGAGTTAAATTAACCTTTTTTAAAAAAATTTAATTTTATTGATACATTTTAGGTATGGAATATAATGACATTCATCATTGGAAATTTGCACCTTTACATAATCTCTCTTGGTTCTTATTTTTTCCCATTCCCTTGCCCTCCCTTCAGGCCCTCCATGCCCTCCTATTTACAAAGACTTTGCTTCCTTTTTTTCATTTTCTCATATTAATTCCATTCCCTTCATTCCTGCCCCCTACCCCTCCCACTTCCCCTTCCCATTTGCCCCATTTCTTCCTATTTCACATTATCTATTATACCTTTTAGTCCTTATTTACACTTTCAGTTTCTCACACTAGAGAAACTATT
>NW_004624801.1:1118456-1147739 GCF_000247695.1 Heterocephalus glaber
TTCCATCTCATTTCCCTTTGGGGTTGCTGTAGGTGATCTGGAAGTCTGGTTTTGAGACTTATTTATGTGTTTTCTCATTTTGACTGTGGCGGGGGCTTTTAGAGCCTGCAGGGATTACCTCCTCTGAGCTGGGAGAGGTGGGACAGGGGCTGGGAGCAGCGGTATTGACAGTGACCCAAAAGCCCTTTCCTGTGGGCTGGGAGCAGCAGGAGGGATGGTGACCTGGAAGCCCCTTCCTCTGGACCAGGAGCAGTGGGTTGGCAGCTCAGAAGCCCTTACCTCTGGGCTTGGAACAGCGGGACTCAGTACCTTGGTCTGGTGGTCTGGTGTCCTCTGTGTCTTTGTAGTGTGGAACCAGGTGGCTGGCTGCCTGTCTGCAGTGGGGTGATTCGGCATCTTCTGCATGACTCAGGACCTCAGTAGGGCGTGGGCAGACCTGCCTGTGTGCAATGGGCTGATTCAGCATGTTCCATGCCACTTGGGAGCTCGGTAGGGCGTGGGCAGACCTGCCTGTCTGCAGTGGGTTGATTTGACATCTTCCGTGTGACCTAAATTAACCTTTAATAACCCTTTTAATAAAGCCATATTGCTTGTGATGTCAAGAATCACCATAACATAGATTTCTTGACTTATTGAAAAGTGGCCACAACTTTGTAAGGCATGCACACTGTGGGTAGGAGAGAAGATAATGGGGAGACTTGTAGGAGAATCCCACACAGAAACAGACAAAGATCCTATTTTTCATTTAACAGAGTGGGTAGCAACAAAAGTCTTAGTCATTTTAAGGAAGATAACATAATTAGGGACACTAGACGCAACATCCAGAGCCCTGGATAGAAAGAAGGCATAGTTTTGTAAAGGTCGGATATAATTTTTGTTTAGAAAAAAGTTGTAATTGTTTAATGCAAGAGATTTGCCCTGTAGCAGTGATAATATAACAGGTTGCATCTTTTTAAAATAGCTAATATTCATTCTGAGTGAAGCACATTATTATTAAAAGTCTTTTCGGTTTCTTAGAGCAAGATAGATAAGACTAATAGCCTTTTGTAAAGATTTCCCTGAGTACATCTAAGATTTGTTTTATTTTGTTGTGGAGATGATTTTATTCTCCATGTTCTCAGCCAGCCAAATCTGTGCTTTATCTACTTGCTTTCATATAATGCCTCAATGAGCCCTTTCAAAATAGCCTCCTGTCTGGCTTGTTTAAAACATACCTCTTCTCTGTCCCTGAGATGAACTGAAGGGAGGATATGAAGTCAACAAGTATAAGGTGAAAATAAATAGCCCCCCAGTTTGAACAAACCACTTGCCTCAGTCAGTAGCTCTGGCCTAGGTTCAGTTATACCCAACAGTTTTTTAACTATCTTATTATCATACTTCTTTAAGGTTAAACTCTTCAAAGATTATCTTGTTTTGAAGTTATACACATTACGCTTACTGCAGTGACTCAGGAATTATCAGGTATTGATGATTCATGATGTTCTTCTGGAAAACAAAGACTTAGGCATCTAATCAATAAAATAATTTTGAGTCTTTGACCTGGTTCCAAGTCAATTTTTCTTGGCAGTTTTTTGGCTTCGTGGAATATACTGACCCAAACTATGAATAATGATCTAAAATTGCACAATATACAGAAAACATCTGCTTGATAGGAATAAGAGGGTGATGTCATGGGCCATTTCTAATCTCAATTTAATGTCTTGCCAGTGCTGATGTCACTGGCTTGGCACATATTGGCAGAGTCTGACTTGTTAAGGATGAGTAAGTTCAACAAGGAAATTATATGTCTCTGTGGAGAAAGAGTCCTCACACTTTCTGCATTGGAGAAAGTCTGATAAGAAATGGTAAGAGCTGAGCATGGATTGACTAGTATATACTCAACAACAATAGTTTAAGAATTGTAGTTTACAAATGTATTCCTATGTCCTTCTAATTTACCAAGGAACACATTCCTTGGTCTTCAGAAGAGGAAGACATTGCAGAAGTTTTTGTGAAAGTAAAATATAATTGCACCAAAAGAAGAAGGTAAGAAGTCTTTGTTTCAGAGTCCACAGGAAAAGGGGAAAGTAAAACTAAAGAAGTCTGTAAGATGGATTAACTACGTATAAACTACATGGTTATTGGTAAGTACGTAAGTTTTGCATGTAGAAACTACAAGATAATTGTTTATCTACACTCAACCATGGAAGATTTATCTTTTTATAGGACTTATAACCATCACCACAAAATGATATGGAGAGTTTAAAGAAAATTCAGAGGAGTAAAACAACAATTAAAGGGTTAGATTATCATGTTTGGGATAAAACAATAGGAAAATAGTTGGGCAGATAAGTGGTAAATCTATGTGATTGACACAGACTACAGGATTCTTTGCTGTAGAAACTGTTGCCTGAGGCCTAAAAAATGCTGTAACTTTAGGAAGTTAGCATGTGAAGCAAGAATTGATTCTCTTCTATTTTAAAGAGTATTACCTGTGTATAGGAAATTGTGTTGCCTATTTAAAACTATTCATGTCAGAGGCCTCAACTGTGAAATCCCATTGCAGGAGTGAATGAATTTCAGTTAATTTAGGGTTTGGGGCTTCTGTAATGAGTTTTAAAAGCATATTTGCAAGAATGAACTAGATATGTTTATGTGTATATTTGCTCTCTAACTAAAGGTAACTTACGCTACCTGGCACCAATTATAACCATACTAAAAAAATATAATGAAACAGCAAACAGTTTTGAGTTCATAGAAGTGAACAAAAGTGCTACCAATTGAATAATAAAATAATATATAAATATATAAAATAAACCATATAAAACATAAAATAAATATAAAAATATAAAATAAAAATCTTATATAAAATAAACTATATAGCCACATGAGAAAGTTCTGAAAGAGGGCTATATAATGTCCCCATTCCTAATAGCTCGATAGTGAACAACAACAAATGGCTTAGGACAGGGTAATATTTGATGTATTTAAATATATCATTATAAAAACTTTATATTTTAATTTGTCCATTAATTTTACTGAAAACAATCATACACATACAAAAGCATTGTTATTTTAAGGCACTGTTGCTTTCCAATGTTTTCAGTTAAAAAGTTTCCAGGGGTAAGAATGGAGGCAAAGAAACAGCTTTTCATGTATCTCATATCTCAAACTGTTTTTCAAACAATATTAGAAGTCACTAGTAACTTTAGAATTTTCCCAAATAAGTCATATTCAAGAGAACTTTGGACAGTGGAAATAGAAGGGCTTCAAATATTTTATTTAAAAAACATAGAGCAAAAAATAGCTAAAGTGCATACTTTATGAGATTAAAAAGAATTGGTAAACAATTGTAAACCAGTGCCAGATTGACACAAGAAAGTGCAAGAAAAGACATTTTTCTTGATTGCAGCCTCGTTAAGCAATTTAATTAGAATGATGTTTTTTGAAATATGTGCATTTTTGCCAATGATAAGTATGTTTTCTGGTGACATACAGAAACACTGATGTGCCCTGCCAAGATACCATTTCAAAGACAAAAGGTCACCGGGCTGTGTTGATAACAAACACATGTTTTCCATACAATGCCTCTCCTGTGGTGAAGTTTCTTGGCACTCATTCGAATTTACTGACACAATTCTCCAGCAATAAAGATTGTAGAGGATGTAATCTTACATAATCTTTCTCTCTTCTCCTTTCCTGGAGAAATGAGTGAATGGTGTATCACAGCGGCCACTTTGGGGGTGACAATTGGGTTGAGGGAAAAGGAAATAATAAGCTGTGGGTGCAAAATATCCGTTTCCCATTTAGAAACATACCCAGACCTTTAAATGCTTCACTTATCTCATATGGTAAGCTCCAACTTGAAGAGAAATACGCGCCAGACAGGCCATAAATCATGCCCAAAGACAGGTGCAATAAATACCAATGTCAAAAAGTTACAAAGTAAAATTATATTGTTTTGACAAGGCCTCCAGATGCGCTGACAGCAGGAGAGTAAACGGCCTCCTTTCTGAGAACCTCCCTCCCTGGTACATGGTGAGGAGAAGGACCCCAAGCCATCATGAGAAATGTATCCTGGAACTTGAACTCTCCTCGCCCTTACTGTACTACTCTCAGACAAGTAGCAGGTACAGATTTCTCTACCTGTACAATGAAGTCATCTCATGTTAGAATGTTGTCTTTGTAGAAACTATTTCCACATAAAATGAAATACTATGGGGGAGACATTTGAAATGTATACTATTAAGACATGGAAAATCTGCTTGCGAATCAAATTATTGAAAATTTCATGTGCGCTTCAATATTATGTATAATATTATAATCACCCAGCGACTCTTTTATAGATGATTTATCCATATCTTTTCCATAAATCTAGATTTTGACGTGTGAAAATGAAATTATTTTTATATTAATTGTGTTGTTTCTTATAAAAACACTTTGATTCTATAAATTTAACTTCCAATAAATTCTACAAATTTAACTTCAAATAAATAAATGACGATATTCTACTTTTCTGAGCAAAGGCATTGGTTATGATGGAAATTTTATTAAAATGACAGACATTACATGGTTTTACATGATGGGAGTAGATAAGAATACAGCAATATGACAAATGTACCTCCTTTTGCTATATATTTTTTTCAATCATAGGTGCGTGGAAAGTATCAACATTATTTCATTTAGCAATTGATGAAAAGTTTTTCTTCTGCACATCCTATAAATTTGTCCAGTTACTGGCAATATATTAAGGAATTAACTAAATAGTTCAAAATTTTAAAATAGTTTTATCAGAAATAAATATTGGGAGAAATCCATCAGAACTTTGAGAAATTATTTGCCCCCATGCACAGAAATGTTGAGTTGTTTCTTAAATCTCTCAACTGTACAGTTTTGTTTTAATAACTATCTCTATGTTCTTGGTCAATTTGTATCAGTCTGTCTCAGATATTTACTATTAAAAAAGCTGCGTTGACTCCAATAATTTACTAAATAAATAATTATTAAGAATGTTCATGTCTGTAGGAGATCTCAATTAAATGAAAAATAGGTGTATGATTATCTTATAGACATTTTACTCAGATACATTAAAATTGACATGGAACCTCACTTCTAATTTTCTTCCAGTTTAGAATCCCATTAGACTCAGTTTCGAAGTTTCAGTCTGTACACTTTGAATCTGCAGACTGATAAAGAAGTCAATTCCAAAGCTGTTTGTATGGTAACTCAGCTCTATATCCCTAGATTGTCATTTTATTTTATCCTCTCTTAAAAATCGCAGAAATATTTCTGAATAGGTATCTGTGATACTCTAAAAGGAGAAAGGAATATTTGTCATATTATTTTCCATTACTCTGGAATCTGGGTAAGTTACCTCCCTTTAATGAAAATGATGTTTTGGCTGAGCTGTATTTGGGGCGTTAGACTTATGCCCTAGGGAAGCAGAACCCAGGAATGGAGGGCCTGGTAGCAGCATCTTGTAAACCTGGCCAGTGTGTTGCCCCTAACAGGAATGTATAGCCATAAATGAAGTCACTTGAAGGCTAAGGGTCAGGGTATGTAATTAGCACAGGCCATTTGAGAAAGAATAAGAAAACAATGTTTTACAAGCTGGTAGAAAAAGAAGCAAATAATCATTTAAATGTTCCAGTTGCGAGTTCCGTCAGTGTGTGTGGTTTATTTTATAAGAAACTTTTTTTAACTGGTAAGACCCAAAACAATACTGGAAAATCAAGTACTCATTGGTACATTGCCATCTACACACAAGGCCCTCTCTTTGAACTTAAGAGCATGAGATTTATTTCCAAAACTTTATCTTTTCATTTACTTTAAAGCTCATTGTGAGCAAATGATAAGTACAATAAAATAAAATATGAAAATATTTTTAACTATAGTTGATATTTCTGACTACTCTCTCAAAGGAAAGGAACACTGTACTTTGGTTTATTAAAATGAGGCATTTGCAAAAGAAGCAATGCTGAAAATCTTTTTTTCTGGACACTCCGCCACCTAGTGCTTAAGTGACTCATTAATGTCACCCTTGGGAATGCCCAGTTGCCCTTTTCATTTAAATTAATGAAATGAATTTTCAGCCGTACATTTAGTGTTGCCACTGACTTATTGCTTAGCATAGGAAATGACTTCTATATAGCCAGGAGTAAATTAAAGGCCACACGAAGGGAGAATTTTTGCCTTTGGTGCACGTTTATAATCACACAATTTTTTTCTCAGAAGAGCTAAAAACATACAAGTAAGCCTTTTGTTGATGTTGTTCTTGTCATAAGAAGACTGCTAAATACATACACTAGTATACCCTTAAAATCCTATGCAGGACAGTATGAATGATGTTTTATAGTGTAACTGTATTAAGGCAATAAATATTAGCTATACATCATCTATACACCTGATCAACCCATGCTTTTTTCTATTCTGAGTATAAGCTATATTTTATTGTGGTTTTAGTTTGAAATATTTCTTCATGGTACCAATATGAGAGAAATTATCGTCTTTTGTCAAAAGTAGATCATGGAAAAATATCATACTCATAAGAATGCTATGAATTTATCAAGATGGAAATCTAGAACATGGCTTCCATTCTTTGTTTCCTACCATGCACTAAAAAAGCACTAATTATTGGAGTGAAACCTGATCACTGAGCTGCAAATTTCCAAGAAACCAATGTGATATTGAATTACGTACAGGTATCGAGCTTCTCCTTTCCTAATTTTAACTTTGTCTTTACTTTTGGTTATTTGGTTTTTACTTTGTTCATTTTTAAGTTAGACCTAGTATAAAACTGATATATAAAAATAAGAAGGCATGACACAAAGACCCATTTACAAAGGACATTCTACCTGGTGACTATATTTCTATCCTGGATAAAAATAAGTCACCAAACACTTAACACAAATCTGGGTCTAAATGATCTCTTACTTGAGTTTGAACCTTATTTAATTGAATGTTTTATCTTTAATGGGATCCCTAAACACATGGTAAGTGATGTAACATTGCTTTTATTTTTATCTCTTAACATTAATATTGAATAGAAGATGAACATATTTTACTTCTGCATGTTGTAGAGGACGTGTTTTAAGCCGCACTAAACACTATAATAAATTCAATTGTGGTTTTTGTATTTGTTTTTCTTAAGTAATTCCATAAGATCTCTGCCACTCTCTTATATACTAACTTCAAATGAGAAGAGGAATAAAGTCAGAAAACCTACCACACGATTAGTTAGGACCACACAAATGGCCCAATAATTATTCGGTACACACTTCACACAGTCAATTATTTTTACCAGCAAGATTATAAACTCCCTGAGGACAAGAGTTAAAAAATTATAAAATTCCAAGCAATGTCTACAGTCAAGACTGAATCATTGTATTTATTAATAGTGTGAGTTGTTAAGGTTTACACTTGTGGTAATGGAAAACAATAAACAAGAGCAAGAAACAATTGAATATGGAATTCACTGCTCAGAGTCTAAAGAATAGACTATCAAATGTAGAGTTTTTATAAATTGAGAACATTATGTGCATGTCGGGGGGGGCTTGGAAATAAGTTCAAGCAATATGACATCCATTTGAACAAATATCTCTTAGTTACAAATGTAATGGATGCATTTTGAGAAATTTTCTAAGAAAAAATGTGTAATAATGAAAACAACAAGTATCTAGAGGTAACACTATAGAAATAGACTAGTTAATTCTGCAACTTTTTTTCCAGAATTATTGGTATAGATTAGTCTTTATCAAGTTTGTAGATTTTACAAGTGGTGATCATGTTACTATACATTTTAAGTATTTGCTTTTTTCATAAACGTGTACAAATGATCATTTTCTCAATTATTTATATAACATAAGTTATATGAATTATTTATCAATTATTTATATAACATCTTATGTGAATTAATTACTAAAGTGAATATGATTGTCCTTTTCTCTGGGTTTACTCTATTTTTAATTTTGCTTACTTCTCTGTGGAATAAAGTACTGTAACATCTAAGGATAATATCTGATTATTCCAATCTGGCTAAATTTCAAGAATGAGTCATTCAGTATATTTTATTATGATATATTTTATTCATTTATTATTGGTATATCATACCAATAGTTTTTAATTATATATACATGAAATACATATATTCACATATATGTATGATATATATATTCATATATATATATATGTATCGCAGTAGAACATTGTGTCTATTGAGTTTCTTCTTTCTTCTTTTCTGCCTCAAATATCCATTTGACCTAGTCATTATCTTCTGCTATTTTATCCCAAAGGGATTTCTTGTGGAAATCTGCCTTTCTCTGTTAATTCTCACCGTTTGGAGTTGTCTTCAAAAAGATATAATCATCTAGAACAGCAGGTCCCTACAGAGAACTTGGACATTTGCTTTTAATCAAATGGCAGAGTTTATATTAAACTCGGTAAACAAAATCAGGGACCTTGTATAAATAACAATTTGTGCATATCATTTTCATTTCTGCTGACACTTTGACTCTGGTATTGATCTTTCTCCAGGTTGTGAAACTCAGAGGGCAAAGTGCAAAGTTCAAAAGTGGCTATTTGCCTCAAGGTTTATTGAAAATAAAACATCAGTGGAAGTCCTCTGAAGTAATTTGAGGAAACTTTTTTTTCTTCTAGGAAGGATGTCATTATACAGTTTCTAAGGTTAATTCTGCTTAGAGAAAAATAATGACGCAAAAACAGCCTTGAAACTTTAGGACACTGGGATCTACATAAAGAGCATCTACGTAATTATAGGGCTTCTTGCAGGTATGTAAAATTTTCAAGAGCAAGTATTTAATTTTAGATTGAACGTTGCTTTATTTAGTCAGCATCCAAGTATTGAAACCATAGCTTCGTACTGCCAATCATGGGGCATATGGGCGTACACCATTTGTCAAATGAATAAAAAAGAGAACACTTAAAAATATGTTAATCTAAATTGATTTTAAGAATAAAATACTTTTTTGGGGTTTTTTTTTGTTTTTTTGGTACCAGGGATCGAACTCTGGTTCTTGCGCTTATGCAGTAGGCGGCGAAACCACTGAGCTAAATTCCCGGCCCTAAAATTTATTTTTAAAAAAATCAGCACTACTGATGGATTGTTACCATGCAGATAAAAGACAAGGTTCTTTTTTTTATTATTTATTTTTAGCCTCTTCCAAATTTATTATTTTGCTTTCATATAGTACTTGCTGGGAATGTTTCTATACTCAGACAAGACTAGCACGCTGCAGGCACAACTGTTTTTAATTTTAAAGGTAACTGAAAACATACAGAAAAGGCTTCCAAGCTTTACTTGGTATTGTTGCATCTCAAGATTCTCAGCATGTGGATTAAGAAGTGTCTCACCAATTTAGAATTTGAACAGATTCCCTAAGGTCAGACTGCAAATCAGGGAAGGAGATAAGAACTTCAGTATCCTTTTCCCAGCATCATGCAGTAGATCCTGGTTAATTTCAACCAAATTAGACATCATTTTGGATGTTTATTCTCCCAGTTATCTGCTTTTTACCTAATCCTTCTAAGTTTTTTTATGATTTTATTCAAAATGTCTTTTAGTTTCCAATTTCTGAATGACCTAAGAGTAGCATATTCAAAATCGTCACCATATATCTGGGCGAGGGCAACAAAATCATTTATGTAATAAGACTCCAGCTAACAGCCACCCCCAAGCAAAGTGAATGTTTCAGAAATGGCATGAAAATGAAATGAAAAGCTAAAGAAAATATAAACTACTTTGAGATGTTCATTTATAAGATTGATATGTCTAGGTACATTAGATCTTAGATTTCCTGAAACCAACATTTCAATGGTAGAGGGATAAAGTGAGTACGTAAATAATCAAAAACCAACATTTCGTAGAGTGTTACAAGCTTTGAGGCAATAAAGCAGGATCATGCGTGGTGACGAGGTGATCAAAGAAGGCCTCATTGAAGAGATGGTGTCTGAAGTCAGTCCTGACTGAATATAGAAGATGACAACATAAAGCTCTTTGGGAAGACAGAACAGAGAAAGAGTAGGAAGAATAAGGTCTTAGAGCCAAGAGGAGAGTTGTATCTTTGTTCTATTTCATTTTTGCTCTCCTTCTTAGGAAAAGAAAGAAATATCTGAATTGGCAGGATGCAAAAAAGGTGGAGAAGTGGCGGGAGGCAGATTGTGGGTGCATTCTAAGTGAAATAGAAACAATAGCAGCCTCTGAACAATGGAATTAACTGATTTATACTTGAACCATCATCAGCATTCCAGTTACAATGTTGAATGTGTTTTAGAGAAACCAGCAGGGATATTATCATAAAGGTAATAATTGGAACACAAACAGAAGAGAATCAAAATGGTACTTACTGAAATAGATGAAGATGTCATTTTTTCAGATAATAATAAGTAATTTATCCACAATATAACAGATTCTGTCAGTATGAACATAAACTGTCTGTATTTACATTCTAGTATCTCCAGTGCATGGCAGAAACAGGATGGTGGAAGGAAGAAAAGCCCCTGTGAAGATTGCTGCTTTTATATACCAGTAGTTAGAAATGAATCATCTGGCTAGGTGGGCTGAACATGAAGTCATAAAGCCAGTTAAAAACTGAGTGGATGTTACCACCATCAAATCACCAGATGAAGAGAAGATTGAGAATAAAAGGAAATATGCAAAGAGGGGTAAAGTGAAAAGATGGTAATACTATCCCAGCTCTTAGAGATTCATATCGTGTAAAATAATAGACACTTTATAATGAATCCATCATTTTGAATTGGGACTTCTGTAACTTATAGCCAAGAGGATCCTATGTGGTAACTCTCAAGGGCAACAGGGGGAAGGGATTCATCTCCAGTTGTTCTGCCCACTGATAAGCTCAACGCTTCATTCATAGAGGTGCTTTTTTAAAAAATTAATTTTCTTGGTACATTTTAGGTATACAATATAATGACGTTCATCACTGGAGATTTGTACCTTTACATAATATATCTTGATTCTTATTTTTCCCCATTCCCCTGCCCTCCCTTCAACCCCTACACCTGTCCTTATTTACAAAGACTTTGTTTCCATTTTTTTCTTTCCTCATATTAATTCCATTCCCTTCTTTCTTTTCCCCTACCCCTCCAACTTCCCCTTCACCTTGGCATCTTTTCTTTTTATTCACATTATCTATTATACATTTTGATCCCTATTTACCCTTTCAGTTTTTTATACCAGAAAAACGATTCAGTGTTTACACATGTGTGTCCTATTTATTTCACTTAAGAGTATCTCCTCAATGTGCATCCATTTAGCTATAAATGTCTCTAATTTCTCATTCTTTATGGCTGAGTAGTACCCCATTTTATAAGAAAACCACATTTTCTTTATCCAGTCTCCAGTTGATGGGCAAATGTGCTGTTTTCAAGTTTTAGCTATGACAAACAGTGCTGCTATGGACATGGGTGCACAAATATCACTGTGGTATGATTCTTTTAATTATTTGGGTAAGATACCCAGTAGGTGAATAGCTGGGTCAAATGGGTCCTCTAATCCTAGTTCTTTGAGGTATCTTGATTTCCACAGTGGTTGAACCAGTCTACACTCCCACCAACAGTGGAAAAGGGTTCCTTTTTCCCCACAGTCCCACCAGCATTTGTTATTGGTTGATTTCACCATACCAGCCATGTTTCTGGGGTGAGGTGGAATCTCAGCATTGTTTGCATTTGCATCTCTCAAATGCCAGTGATGTTGAACATTTTTTTATATATTTATTTGCAATTTCTACTTTTTTGTCTGAGAAATGTCTGTTCATTTCAGATGCCCATTTTTGGATTGGGCCTTTAAATTTGGGAGGTCTGATTTTTTGAAGTTCTTTATGTATTCTAGATAGTGTCTGAGGAACAGCTGGAAAAATTTTTTTCCCGGATTGTATGTTGTCTCTTCACGCTGTTGGTGGTTTCTCTTGCTGTGCAGAAGCTTTTTAATGACAAAAGATCCCCTTGTTGATTCTTTGTGCTAGTTCACGTGCAATAGGGGTTCTTGCAGATTAATCTATTTGCTAATTTGATGTCATTTTGATTCTTCACATTCTAGGGTGATAATGGCAATTTTGCTTTCATGAAGCAAGTAGAAAATTGAGAGAAGTTGGCAGAATTTACATTCAAATTTTTAAATGTTAAATATCAGAGACTGGGGCCTTAATATGTATTTTGCCAACATGTATGGAGACATCCGAGATGTTCCTACATGAGTAGAAGTCTCCATTTTGACTTTGCCTTGAAAGTTTCAATGTGTGGCAGCATGGATAACCACTTGAGCTCTAGAGTCTAATAGATGAGGGTTTTATATTATGCATATTTGGCATGGGACTTGATCTCATTTAGATTCACTTCTTTATGGGAAACAAAAGGACTGATAAGATGACCTATTTCATTGCATTACAATTACACATATTAAGGTTTCACAGTGTTTTACAATGTGCCAGATACTGTTGAAGCAATTTATAAATGTCAACTTTTAATACATTCAAAAATCTCAAGAGGGACATACAAACATTATTTTCTTTGCACAGGTAAAGAAACGTAGACAAAAATAAGTCAAGTAACTCCCTAATTCGACTCTTCTACTAAGAACTAGAGCTAGTATTTGACTCCTGGCTGTCTGGGTGTGGACTATGAGCCACAGGGCTTCTCCATGTTTAAATGAAATATTGCCTGCAGAGAGTTTGGCACATACTCATGCAATAAATGTCACTTATTATTTTTATTTTGCATTTTCCTATCACTTTATTTTGACTTCAATGTGGGAGAGGTGATTATCTAAAGATGTGAATTATCCAAGGATTGCAATAGTCAGAAGCAGAGGAAATATTAGATTTTTCTTAGTGGGAGGAGGATTAAAAAGTCCCAGCACTTGAACCAGTCCAAAGCAAGAAACAAATGTCTGTAAGCCCTCTTTGCTCCACATCTGTTTTTATTTTTCAGTTTATCAGCCTGCTCTTTCATGACAGGATTTTGCAATATTCAGCTCCCCTGGTGACTTATAGAATATCAAGGGAAGAGAGAATAAAGAAAAGCTTTTAGCCAACTTCAGCTTTTCCTTCCTTAAAACTGAAGATAAGCTCTGGCTGGACACCATAAGTTTGGCTGAAAAGACCAATTCATACATCTCCCTGTTATCAGCTCAGAGGGAATGCTGGCGTTACCAGTCCCCAGCACTGTCGCTAGTCCTCATCCCACAGGGTCGGGAAGTGGTGTTCGAAGATAAGACAAGGTCAGAGCTGAGGGCTGCCCAGATAGTGAGCAGTCTTTTCCCCACTGGGGAGCAGGTGTGGGCATCTTTGCTAGATGATATCTGTGTCATCACCTGAAGGTTGGGGTTTGATGAGAACATGAAGAGGAATAAATGGAAGTGTATGGATGCTGCCTGTATCTCCTATACAGTGAGCTGCTCTTTCATAAATTGCAAGCAGGGAATGACTTTTGGTCATAAGTTTCATAGAAAAATGTACAGAAACCATAGCAAAAAGCAAGCTAGTGCTTCTAACAGCCACCAGTCACCCATTAGGGATTACTAGCCCATTTTCAGGTGGGTACTAGAGTCTTTAGTAGGGGAGGAGAGGTAATACTCATCTCACATAAAACTCATGAATGATTACGGATTGCTGACAACAGTTCCTTCCTAAGTGGAGAACAATCAGCTCCAGATGTTCACATGTTGCTGGAGGAGACCAAACCAGGGTCTCTTCTGTGAAAAGCCAACAGAGTAAAATCAAAACTGACTTCAGCAAGAGTTCTTCTGAACTACCTCTGAAGTTCAAAAGTATAGTCATCCAGGGCTGGGGGTTTAGCTCAGTAGTAAAGCATGTGCCTAACCTGCACAGGATCCTGGGTTTGAACTCCAGCACCTCACTACACCATCCCAGACCAAAAGCAGATATAGATTAAATCAATTTTATACTTGAAATTATTTTTTTGTCTTAGAGTCACTTTACAAGACCCATCTTGGAGTAGAAATGTGAGAAATGTCTACTGTGTTTAGTAACTGAGATTTGGGGATTTGTTTTTTTAAGAAAAGGTTGCATACGTACAACAAATAAAAAAGTTTTCTTCCAATATTTTTTCTATATCTCTCTATTCTAGAAAGAGTGAACCATTATAAAAATTCATTGTAAGACCAAAATAAATGAATAGGGATATGTTAAAACACCTGCTATTCATTCCATCAGAAAGGATTCCCCTGCTAGTCATAGGGATGGCTGCACACAAATATCCAATATTGACCAGAGGGGATCAGCAGAAGTTGTGAGGCACGTTTATTCACAGCTCAGGGGAGAAGGGGCCTGTACTACCCAGGGCCACACAACAATAGCACTCAGCGCAGTAGACAGCTAGGGGCTGTTGGAGGCACGCTTTGTAGTAGCAGAAGGATGAGGGGCTCACAGGATAAGACTGTGGAATTAGAGTACAGGGGAACAAAGCATACAGTCAGACCCTTTGAGGTCCAGGATTTTTCACAAATGGAGACATCGCATAATACTGGTTCTTAATTTTAGGCCTTACACCATAAAATGTCAATTCCAGTCCTCATTGCAGGATGATCTGAGTGAGGCAATTTCTTGCAGAATCCCTAATATTACTACCTTTAGATTATTTTTTTCTCTTCAGAAATCCCCTGCAAAAAAAAAAAAAGCCTGCCTGAAGGATATTTACCTTTGGGCTTGTTTGATAAAATGACATCAAAAAAGTTTCTCTTTGCATTGATGTAGTTTGGTATTATCCTCCCCTATAGACTTTGGCTATGCAACTTTATTTGGCCAATGGGGTAGTAAAAAATGTGACAGACTTGAGAAGTGGTTGTTTATTCAGGCATTCTACATTTCAAGCTCTGAGATAATAGTATGAGTGAAGTTAAGCCAGCCTGTGGGAATGTGAGGGAACATGTAGAGTAACTTTGAGGCACCCCACCTGACAGGTGGCCAACATAGATGAACCTGTCCTTTACCACTTGGTTACTAACCAATTGGCAAATGACCATGACAAAGCCCAGCCATGTCGGCTAAGCCAGTCCATAACAGAGCTCCCCAGGTGACCCTCAGAATCACGAGCTCAACAGCTATTCTTAGCTAGTACATTTTGAGGAGCACATTTCAGAGTAGAATCTAACTGATACAATCTGTCACCAGCATTCTGGGAGCCGTGTAGAAAGCTGGAAATTTGAACACTCAGAATGCAAGTCTGTAATCAATGCCTATTTTCCACATGATGTTCCTCCATTACCTGTTATCCTTTAGTGATGTCACCCAGACAGGAGACCATTTGACGGATTCCCTCCAGAGACCACACCTCCAATATTCAGAAGAAATAGCTCCAGGCTGTTGAAGACTGGAAAGAGGATCTGGTTATCTAATCCTCTTTTTCAGATTTTTAGGCAAATCTCCTTTGGTAACATTCCCTCTTATCCTCAGCTCCAGAATGTCTTTTGTTACTAATTTCAGATTTGGGAAAAATTTCTGCAATGTGTCCAAGATTAATTCAGAGCTTTTCTTACTATCAAATTAAAACTCAGCCTTTTTTTAATCTTAGTCAGTTACCACTATTCTTAGGCGCCAACATTCTGACACTGTTGTCTCCTTACTCATTCATTCTATTCATGTTTGTGAATTTTTTTTCTTTCTCGTCTCCTTTATGTAAACATACAGAAAACTTCGGAAGAAAGTACAGATTTGTGCATGCTTTCTTCCCTACCTTTTAACAAATTTAGTCTCCACAACAGTGTTCATACAAAGGAAATTTAAATGAAGCATTTGAGAGGTGAACCAAAGAAATAACATAGACCTTAGGAAAGCAAAATTAGCTGTGTGTAAGTACTTCTTGTACAGATACTTGTATATGCAGTCTTAAGTGAACCAAAGAAAGTAGAGTTAAACTGCATCATGCAGAGACAATGATCCAAAACACACTTTCCTTGAAAGCAAATGACAGTGGTGATCATCTAGTCCTTTATTCTGTTTACTTTAACCTGAATTGTGAAGTGTACTAGAAATAAGTCAAATTAAATGTTAGCATTCATTCAGATGAAAAAGAAACCTGAATTCAATGTTTCTTTTTTAACTGCTGCTCTGAGATGGTAGGCAATACACTTAATTTTCTGAGGTTCATTTAATAAAAAATTGAAATGTATTCTTTATTTCATTAACATCAAAGTTAATCATAATTTTATACATTTAAGAAAATATGAACTTGTTTTATGGCATCAGTAAAAAGAAATCACTGTGATTCTTCACTTTTAATGTCACCACACCCTACCACACCATATATAATTCCTATTTGTGCATATATAAGTCCTGTTTAACAGATAACAAAATGAATAGTATTCTGTCAGTTATTTAACCCAGCCAATTTGCAAGTAAATTCAATAAGAATCACAGACAAATTATCAGTGATTCCAACCCTATAATAAATCTGATGGTAAGGTTGATCATTTGTTTCCTTTAAATAATTGTTACAGTTGAAGTTATTAGATAATCCTAGGAAACAAAATGGTAAGTCTTACTATGTAGGATTTGTACACAATTCTGGATAAGAAATGGCTGGTTAAATCCTGTCTGACAGAGCTAAATTGATTGGTAGTAGATGTGCAAGTTTTTGAAATAAGAGAATAGAGGAAGGAAGGAAGTAATTTAAGGACAAGGTTTCTAATTTGTACTGCCCATTTATAATATTCTTCAGGGTAATTTGCTGATGACAGTATAGCTTAAGGAGATAGATCAAGCTAATTCATTAACTGCTCTATCTTCTTGGAGAAGATTAGAGGCACGGGAGAAGTTGGTCTGCAGCATTTCAAGGACCAAGGGATTTCTGCAGATTCAGTCTGTGGACAAAACTAACAAATCCAAAGGGTGGATCATTTAGCGGAATCATATTTTTCAGTCACCTTCCAAGAGCAGATTTTTAAAAGCTTAATAATGATGATGATGATACTAATAATAAAATAATTATGGACATGTATTAATCACTTGCTATGTATAGATTTTACTAGTGTTTAGAGGCTTTATCTTACCTCAGAATCTAATTATAGTTTCAGTTTTGAGCATCTTACCTAGTTAAATGCTTTGGTCCCTGTCTTCCCACTCTTTAGAGAAACTGAAAATAACTCTTTCTCTCTAAAAACAACAAAGTTCTTTTCTGATGCTGTTATATTATTGCAAGAGGGTAATATAAGAGAGAAAAGTAAGGTAATTCACAAAGGTAAACTGAAATATAAATTCAAAATATTGTAAGAAGTATGGGATTTTATTTGCTACAAAATGGATATATAAATTGTTATTCTTTGTTGTCATTTTGACCCTAGAACAAGTTAATCTCTTTTTAATCTAGCAAACTTAATATTTTATTGTAAGAAATGCATAGCAGTGTGTTTATTTTCATGTAACGGAATAGTCAAGGTGAGATTTTCTTTTTTTTTACAGAGAAACAACTGATGCTTTTATTTTAGATTCAAATTTTATCCTTTCTTGTTTTTGTGTAATCATAGGTGCACATTTAATCTTCTTAAACTCTATTTTCATCTATACTCATGAGAATTGTCAGAGCAATTAAATTGTTAAGTGATCAATAAAGTGATGATGATAACATGATTGGTGTTGGGATTAGAATGTTCTCTCAGAGTAACAAGATACACATTTTCAAAAACATTATGGTGTTCCAGAAATTACTCTGGAAATCTCACAGAGCATTTTGGAGGCACCTACAATTTTGCCATTGTAAGGGAAATCTCTGGCATAGCAGTAGTATCTAGGGGCTTCCTAAGATTGTGGAAACTCTGTCACACTTCAGACATACACAACCAGAACCTGCTCTTTAGAACAAATTTCCAGAGTTTTCAAAGTTGAGAAACATGGGTTTATAGACTAGATAAATAAACAAAGAATCTAATGAGAATATTAGATTTTCATCTTAAACAATTGAGGACTGAAGGTTTAAAGATATTTTGGGGTCAGGAAGGTGATCAGTTTTTGATCTTTTTTTTTTTTTTTTTTTAACTAAGAAAAGTAAAAGAGGTCCCAGAAGAAGAGAAATTGTGCAGGACTGAGACACTTTATTAAGGGGAAACTGGCTCCCTGGAGTCTTCTCTAACTCAGAAGGATATCGGGTGGAGGACAAAGATCGACACATCATTATGATATGGTCTTCCTTCCAAGGAGAAGGGGTGGCCATTTGCTTCATGTCAGAGAAAGCCAAGGAGAGTAATGAGCAAATGGCAGGATCCTCATGGAGAAAAGCAGGTAGAGTTGTCTTGAGAGAAGTGGTCAGGGTTTGGAAGGGTTGGCATGTTGGACAGAAGGGGAAAATGGTGATTGGAGAAACTCAGATGGGCCAAGGAGAATCATGAGGGCTAGGATGCTGGCTGCAGTGACTTCCAGCCCCACTGTAAGAAAGAAAGGCTTCAGTAAGAAGGTGATAAGGGAGGAGTGAATTTTGCCTGGCTTCTACATAAGGACAGTTGTGGTTCCTGGCATGGGGCTTCCAAGGGTGCAGTGGCATGGTTCAAAGATATGGCAGGGTGAGTAGGTAGACAAAATGGAGACTGATGAAAGTAGTTATAAAGACCAGAATAAGAAAACAACTGAGAGAGAGGAAATAAGCAAAGGCAGAGTGTACTGGACTCCTGACTTATGATAGCCATGAAAGATGCTTGGCTGAATATCTAGGTGCTGTGGAGATTCTAATTGTCATCTGTATTTGGTGCAGATGAACTTTGAAACTAAAGTTGGACAAAATTCTATAAAAGCTAAGTGGATAAGTTGCTTTGTGAATAGCACTTCAGAAACTCAGGTCAGGAAATTGAGTACTGAGAAGTTACATATGGTTTTATACTACCTAGGTAGTATCCTAGTTATCAGGCAGCTCGCTCAAATGACTTTTGCTAGCCACCTGGAATATGAAGCCTTCCAGACATTTATGAAGTCAGTGATATTTATGAAGGCCCCTTTTCTCTTTGCAGTCCTATTGTCTTCTTTTTATAATAAAACAATCTGATAGTGCTCAGGAGATCAAAATAGAAAATAAATAAAAATGTGAAATAGATCAGGAGCCAAATCTCTTCAAATAGGAAAAAAAAAAAAAACTGGAGGGAAAAAAGGAAGGAAAGCAACAACAAATCACCCAAAATAAATAATCAAAGCATCTCATATTTTTACCACCAGGTTTCTAGAGACAAAGGTCAGAATATATAACACATGCCAAAATTCCTCTCCCACCAAGAAAATAAATAATCTCTTCCACCCTAAACTTCTATCATTAGATATTAACTTGTCTTCATATGTGAATTTCTGCTATCTAGATTAGGGAGTGTAGGATATTATTAGTACTGGTCATGAGGATCTTTTTTAACTCTTTTCCTTCTTAATCCCTAAATGAATTATGCCTCTACACTTTCTCCTTAATGCTTAATATTGCACAAATGGCTAATATACACTTTGAAAGGCAAGGTCATTTATGAAGCATGGTTTACTAGGGATAAGTAAAGATATTTATAATTTTGATAAGTAAGATGGTTGCATCATTAAACAGAATGCAAGGTAGGTTTCCAACACAAGGGACATGAACACGCATGGAGAAGTATCAAAAATTAGATAAATCGAGTTATAATACATAATTTATTGTCTGGAACACACTGACTCCATTCCCTTCACATTCATGGAAGGCCTCTTTTAGACAGGGCTCTTATCAGCCTGCCTGCTTTCCTGTTTTCAGGAATATAGCATTCGATGTCAATAATGATTTAAATCTTCATCCAGTTTAATTACAAGACATATAGATTTTACCAAGTTTTCCTCCAAATAGAATGTCTAAGAATTCTTAAATAAAGCTGTTACATCCATAAACTTACCTTGTCATTACTTGCCTCCTCAAACACCATCAGACTTTGTACTTCTGTTCTCTATTCTGCCCGCTGATATCATATTTGCAACATCTTTCCATAAACTTTTGATTCTCTTCCTTGTATGTCATTATTCCCAGGATGAACATAGACAGTGTTATATCTCCAAATGATACCACAGAAAGGATGAAAGCTTTTTATCCCATGTATCTTTACATCGTTATATATAATATGTAAGAAATGCACATGTATACAATAAACTCAAGTGTTTAATTTTTGAAAGATTAATACATACAAATGTAAAAAATCCAAAAATAACAAATAATTATTCAGTGAAAGTCATTATTTTCTTACTACCAGTGAGTGTCTTCTAGCCCTCCATTTCTCCACCACAGAAGCAATCACTATGACTAAATTTTGTGTAAATATCTATGGATAAGATGGACATATGTCAAAATTGATACGCTGACACTTTTTAACACAACATGAATCTTATACACACTGGTAGTTACCTTTTTCACTTTATCTTGGTAGTCATATTGATATGTTTAAATCTTCACTGCTAATGCTCTATATTGTTCCATTTAATGGAGTTATCATTTATTTATGAATCATCTCCTGCTAGGTCTTCAAAGTTGTCTCTTATTCTTTACCCTTATAAATAATGATGCATTCATGTACATATAAGTTTAACTTTTCTTGCACTTTTAATCTATAAGCAGGTAAAATTTAATACTTTTTGGCAAATTATACTTTATAAAGATTTATAGTCCCTCCGTATACACATCATAATCTTTCTAATATTACATTTTCTGATCCTTACTAATCTAATTGATATTAAAAACAGAATTTCATAATTGTTTACATTTTCATGTTCAAATTCAATTTGTGTTTAAATTGCTGGGATCTCTCTCTTCTGCTTTATTCACCATTGTTCTAATAGATATTCTGGTTTTCCTTATTGACTTGTATGATTTTCTTTTTAATTAGCTCTTTTGTCATAAATCTTTCAAATGGATTGCCTGGCATTAGACCCTGTTCATATGTAAACATTATAATTATTTCACTGTTGTTGTTGCTATTCGGGTTTAATCCAGGCAATACACAGAAAAACAGAGTAATTTGTAACAGTTGTTACATGTGACACCGAGGGGATCATTGTCTCAAACTGTACACCTGCTTTCCCAGCTCCGAGCTGGTGTCATGTTCTGAGAGCCAACAGACGTTCCTCCCTTAGGAGAGCCATTGTCCCAAACTCTAAGCTGCCATAGCATTTATACATACAGAGACATATGTGGCTTAAGCCTTCGCCCAATTTAATTCCAAAAGTCAATAAATACCATGTTTTTATCCTACTAGGGTTTATAAGAATGTTTAAATAATGATCCCGTGTACCATGTTGATGAAGTCACTGATTATGAACACCTGGCCTGGAATAAAAGCAGAGAGAATGAAAACAAAGGGGTGTGTTTGAGAAACAATATTTATGACCAATTCACAGTGTTCACAGACCCATCTAGCTACTCCACGGTGATAGTGTGAAGAGCCTGGATGGCTCCAGTGTGAGAACTCTGAGGAAACATAGGGGCAAAACTTTTCTGGTAAAGAAAGAATGATGACAATGAGAATGGCAGGACCAAATCTGTTACATAAAATTCCTTTCATGTTTAATTCTGTACTTACTCTAATGAACAGTTTATGTAAGGCACATATTGAAAACCTGCCTACAAAAATAAATGTTTTGGAGGCAACGTAGGCTGAACCAGAGACATGCTATTTTGCAATATGTCATAGTAGCTGCGTTTCAAATGTTGCCATTCTTTAGCTAACTGGATCAGTTCGTGGGTCCAGGTAACGGTGTCCTGATGATTTCAAAGCCAGATAACATTCTGTTGCTTCAGCCCAGTCATTTGCAGCAGATGTGGACGCCCAGCTGCACAGGGAATGCAGACCTCACAGCTGTGTGAGACCTCTCTATCTTGCCAATTTCATGTGATCTCTTTCTGGCTGCAACCCTTCTTTACTCCTATGGAACTGGTCTGTGGCTGGAAGAAATGCCTTCTCAGCAAGGTTCAGAGAAGCCCATCTTTTTGGGAAAGAAGCCAGAGAATGAATAAAAAGCTAAGAACAACAATCTGTAGACTTTCATTTTCAGGGATGTGACAAAGAACATTTCTGCAGGCTGCTCATTCAGTGGGGCAGGCAGCAAAGCGCCTGGCACTGAGCCATATGCCAGTAAAAACTGACGCATGATGAATGGGAATTCATGTCCTTATAGGATACTTCTCTATGGAATAACCTTGCTAATGCGCTAGCGTTAATGAAATTTTAGTAGTATTGATATCTCAGGGCTTCTCAAACTTTCTGAACTTCTTTCATTGGTAACATCTCAGAATCTTGTCTACTATACAAATGTTTTTAAACCTGAGTCTCTAAAATGACCTTCATTCTGATGGTTGGTGGATTAAAAATATTTTGTCCATGCTTATTTATTATGTTTAACAAATGTACAGTACTCATGCAACAGTGGACGAAAGTATCAAGATCTGAGAACCAATCAATCAGCAAGTCAGTCATCTTTCTTTTGTGATGGAATATAAAATTATCAGACTCATAGTGCAAAAGTGAGTCCATTTATAAATAATACCATTCTTTATCAGCTTGGCCACTTTTGCTCATCAACACTGAAGTAGGTGGATCCCTCAGCTCAGAAGGATGGGAATTTCTCAGTCTTCTGAACAGTTGGGTTCTCAAGCATGGTTTCACTATTTGATTTCATCCAAAGCCTTCTCACAAAATATAATTCAGTGTTTGCTACTTGAAGATCTTAAAATATCCACTTACCTATTTCATTTGACATGTTTTCTGGAACTCATATTATTAAATTATAAATGAGGTCAGATTTATATGTACTTGTAAAAAAAAACTTGGGGAACATTCTCTGTTGAACTCATCTATCCCCTAAACTCCCAACCCTTCCATTCGTATAATGGTATTCTCATTTTACCCTAGGTGTCATGCTCCATTAATTCTGAGATCTCAAAGCGTATCTGACAGGGGTGATGTTGCACATTATAAAATAAGATTTCTCAAACTCTACCCATCTGTTAGTGATACAGGCAATCTAAGTGTCCTATATATAGAACATGCATACATTTCCTGCATTGCATAGTCTTTCAAATATTTGCTCTTGGCATTGTAAGGTGTCCTACTGTCATAACAGACAAGTCATTCATTAAGCTGTCAGCACCTTGCTACCCTGCTTCCAAAGAAGGCCCATTTCTGTGTTCTCTGTTTCTTGTTGGATGACCTATTCACTCATCATGAGCTGAGCAGTTACTCTCATAATGGGTGCAACTGAGTTGTTCACGTCAACATATGTAAACCAAAGCTCTGCTTCTTCATTTCTAGAGGTCCAACACTTGACTTGTGGAGGGCACTAATGGGTTGTACGGCCAGCAGGCAGTCATGCGGTTGTTGGCTGAGACGTATAAGAAAGGGGCATTAAAAGCAAAGTAGAATGAACAAGCAACAACCAAAAAAGCGATTAATTGTAAACACTGTTTGAAAATATGAAAGAGAATCAAGAAAGGTGATTAGTTCCCCAGATCTATGCATTAGAAATATTTGGAACAGGTTATGCAGGAAATTGCAACAATATATTTAATCTAAGTTTGAAGCAACTCATATGACATGTTTTTTAAAATGAAAATTAATTTCTGATACATTAGAGGTAAATTCATTTTTATGTTTGATTTTATTTTTTAGACATTAGGCAATCTTGTGTTTAAGAGAAATTTATTATTCACTGAAAAATTAGGAGGATAATTCACTGTTTGGTACTTGAAGATTTTTTAAGTCTCTAAAATATCTAAGCCCTTGCCTTGGATTTTACCTTTACTTTTTGCCCAGTCTGTGACAATTTTGTTTCCTAGAAAGCAGAAAATGAGAGGAAAAAAGGAAGATAAGTTCACATTTGTCAAATTTGACTCGTAGTTAACAACTCTCATTCAAGCTTGGCAAAAAGCAGTTTCAAATTAATAACTTCAGCGAGATCCATTGATAATTTGTCCTTTTCAGGTAACTATGACCTTCAAGTCATCATCGTGGATAAAAGAGATGAAAAAGTTGGTGACAAAATATGATAACAGACAAACACTCTCTCACATCATCTTTCTAAATTGTAAAGACTTGATTTGGATATGATGGGATCAAGCTGGTGATGCATTATGTGCCATAAGATTTATTATTCTTACATTGGCACTAGACTAGAAAAGATCACCTCACTAATCAGTTAAGTCACTGCATATTTTATGACGTAATTTTAGTGTATTCACTTGAAATTTGTTGCTTCTGAAACCATTCTGTCTTTTGTATGAAAGGGACATGCAAACAAAAAAGCTAGTTTCTCCCTTCCACAAGGATTTCATTTGGCACCATCCCTATCTCTCCAGCACAAATGTTAAAAGGTGACTCAAATGAAATGTGAAACCCTTATACTAATTTATTTAATTAGAATTGCTTTCTCTGTAGCGCAATACATCTAGAATTATAATGTTCCACATTAGAATCACATTTTTCCCTCTACTTTTCAAGAGAGACTTTTAGATTTTTTAAAATCAAAATGGAATAAAACCATTGCCCCTGAGCCTTTTTCCTTACTTGGTAATTTATGGACCTTAGCTTCACATGGCCATTTACCATTCTTACTCTTTAATTTAGGATTTAATAATTCTGATATAAGTGACAGACCCTAAACACCCGAAGTAGGAGTCACAACAGGTTTTTGTGTGTATGTGTGTATATTCTTAATTTTTTAAAATTTGCTTCTTGATAGGTTAACTTTTGTTTGTTATTTTATGTTGAAATGTACATGCCTTTGATCAAATAGTTTGATGTTTCATCTTGATTTATATGCTGTCCAGAAATTCTATATGTAGGAAGAAGTTCATGGAGCCAAAACCTTAGAAGCACTTTCTCCATAGGGATGACATTCAACTCTTCCATCATATAGTTAATAGTTTCTGGATGGAAAAAGGAGCAGGATAAGAAAAACATTCAAAAAATGTTAGTTCCAATATCACTCTTTAAAAAAAAAAGCATTGGTGAAAAAATGTGGGGCAAAATGCACACAAAAAAAAGTTAATGGAAAGGAGAGAAGGAAGAGGAGAGAAAGCTAGCTGCAAGATATCGTCATTCAATTTGGATTCAAATCACCTTTCAAAATGCCAATAGAATATAGAGTGAGTGCTATGTGTAGAAAAGAAAGACCTCATTCAAAATATGGCTGATTTTAACAGTTTATCAAGAGACATTTTGTTAGACATTTTCCTCATTTCATTAAATTTGTTGCATGTTATTTGTATATACAATTTGTGGCACCATTTGAAATCTGTTAGAATTATGGGTGCTCTTTCACATATGAATTCTTTCTAATCTAAATCCTTAATTTCCAAATACATATTGTATTTTACCATTTAACTCTCTCACTTCCAATAAATTATCTTAAAAATATCTAGTCTTAGACATAAAATTTTATCATGCCTATGGAATCCAGATTATTTTTCTTTCATATTTTCCAATAAAGAAATTCAATATCAGAGAATGTTAATGGCACAAAGGTAAGTTAGTGCTTTCTAAAGGAAGGGATGTTGTCTATTTTATCAATTACCAAATCTCTCCAGTATGTAGCTAGTTACGCAGAATATGGTAGATGTTCATTAACTAGTTGATTAAATGAATAAAATTATTTATAAAAATAATACTTTTTAGCAGGGCATGATGATGGCATATGCCCGGAATGCAAGCCTTTCGGAAGGCTGAGGCAGGAGGATCTCAATTTCAACCCAGCTTGTGCAACATAGCAACTAAGAGAGACTCTGTCTCAAAATAAAAAGTAAAATGGTTGGGGCTGTAACTCAGTGTTAACTCCCTGGAATCAATTTCCAGGATGATGATGGTGATGATGATGATGATGATGATAAGGACGATGATGATTTTCTTGTAAGATAGATTTCACACTAGAAATAAACTCTCCTAGTAGTAGTAGCTTTTATCACCAGATTGTAAGCAGTAACCAATGCAAATAACAATGATCTACAAGTAGGTTGGTCAACTGTTGTCTTTGATTAAGGCCTATAATTATGGTGAGTACATAGTATAAATATTCCATTACACTCCAATTTCAGATACCTCTACTTATTTTTCTCAGAAATGTATTTATCTCCAAACTATATGAATTCATTTTGGGGGGAAAGGTGTTCAGAATATAGGACTATTATGTCAAAAAAAACTTCTCAAACCAAAATATTATCTAAAAATACTTTCAAAGCTATGCTCTGTTTCATGGAAATTGGAATAATTCCCAGAAGATGGAATGACTAATACCAAGGAATAAATTTAAAGTAGTCATATAATCAAAATTAGCTCATATAGAAAACACCAGTTATTACCAAAAAAGCAAAAGCCATTCTATTTGAAATGAATAGAAAGCATAAAAAAGATAAAGATAAACTAATGTATAAAGATAAACTAATGGACTTTCTGTAGAAGAAAACATTAACAAATTAACCTTATCTAATAGAAACCTGATTAAATATCTTCAACAGTGTAATGACCTTAGCGCTCACTCACGGAAGACATTAATGGAATAGATAAATTAACTTTAGACTTCTTAAAAATTCAACACTATTTTAATCATTTTCATTATCAGTAAACATACATAATTATACCCTTTCAGGAATAGATCTATTAGGACCTGTCCATTTCAATTCAAATTACATATGCAGGGGTTATTAAGAGCATTGAATCAAATGACAACAAAATTGGGATTTATCTTAGCATATTTTCAGTAGTGATTATTGTTTCTGTTCTTGGTGATGGTATTCTTCTTAGTCTTAGAGAGGTCTAGTCTTAAAATATGCTTGAATCTCTGAATGCAACTGGACTCACTGATCCATCAGAAAACAGGCAGATGTGTAAGAGTCAGAATTAAAAAACAGTATATTCCTTAATAAATGTATTTTCCCAGGTTTATCATTTTGTTACCTAGAAAACAGTTGTAGCCAGAACCACCAAAGAGCTTATGCTACAAGTAGGAATTCACAATATCTCATTCACTTAAATGCAAACATCAGAATTAACTTTGTGCCTGCTTTCTTTCAGAGTTAAGTAACTTATGAGTTTTTTTCTTACAATTGTGTTTTAAAGCTGCCTTTGCTTAGGTAGTTTGACAAGTATAGTCAGCATAAACAGCATTCCAAAGAAAGCTGTCAAGTAGTATTTTGAAAAATCAAAATTTCATAAAATACAGCTTTTTCAAAGTAATGGCCAACCCACACAAAAATGATTCCCTGATTAGTGGCAGATTTACAAACTAAAAGCCTCACAAATTCAAAATATTCGTTTTAGAATTTTACTTTTCAGCCACAAAGAAACATTTTTTTAGTCTTTTATTTGAATCCACCCTGAGAAAATGAAAGAAAAAGAGTCCCAGAGAGGTGCAAATATTTAATATTACTTGTGCTACAAGAATCTTCTACCTATGGTATTTAAAATTCTTAAAAATAATACTCAACTATTACCAGTGACATATTAGAGTTTGTTTGTATTGTGGGGGGGTCGCAGTCACTTACCCCCCAAAGAAAACTCCATGAGAGGATCACCTGCTTTCTGGAAACCTTAGAATTCTTAGTTTAAAATTCTATGCACTTCTTATTAAAAAACATAACTCTATTTGCTTAAGGAAGAGATATTCCTGGATCATGTTCATATCCAAATTTTGAGGTTGAATTTTTTAAAAGAGCAAACTAAACTGGATAATTTGGTTAAAAAAGTTTTGTTCAAAAAATGCCCTCTGTCTAGAAGCCCTGAACAAAACTTTTCCCAACCTCCTACTATGTAAAGACAGAAAAGATGTAAATTTATGACCTTATAAACTAAGATTGACAGACAACCTAAGGCCTGAATCTGGAAGGAATTTTCAATAATTGAAAGTCAGACAGAGCTGAGTGTCTTAACCAATTGGTGCCCTGTGTGCTTGTCATCTCATGAAACAGAGCAGCTGGGATGGAATGAGAGATGGGAGAAGGTGACCAAACCTGATCCATACCCGCAGGGCTGTGGAGAGGCAGGGTCTGGTTCTGACTGCAAATCTCCACAGGTGATGTTCTTTTCCCTTGCTGCCCCTCCTCCTAGTTGGGCTTGCAATGAAATTCCCACAGCTGCTTGTGTAATAAAGCAAAGGAAAAAAGGGGAGTATGAGCTGCAGGGCGTTGCTGCATCCTTAGCAGAGCAGAGCCCAACGTCCAGGAGAATGCACAGGAGAAGATGTTTTGCTCAGTAAATAAATGTCAAATTAAAGGTCATCCCAAGCGATCATAACTCTGAGTCTCAATACACTCCTGTTCCTTTACAGATTGACAGAAGTAATAATAACAACATTAATTGCATTTTCTGAAAAATTGCTCTATGGTTGGTACTATTCCTAGTGCTTAAAAATACTTAGTCATTAAATCTCTCATTTCATTCCTGAGGAGTGTGAGGCAGAGAATTTTAAGTTGAAGAAATTTTGTCCAAAATGATGCAGCTATTTAAGTGGTGTGTTACTATTTGAACACAAGTAATCTATTGTCTCTATTTTAAAACATGATTAGAAATAAATAGCACAATATTTTTACAACATAAAGTCTAGGTATGTCTTCTGGGATTGTATAAAAGAAATATCACCCTGAAAGTTACATGTGCAAAGAGTGGTTCAGAACAACAGTAAGTATTGAAATGTAAAAGCTTATCACAGTAAAAGGTACATTGCCATTAATCTTCCTCAAAATGCTGTCCCTCACTTCAGACACATTAATCCCATCATTCTTCCACTTTCTGGAACAGTTCTGAAGGTCGTTTTTTGTGTCTATTCAAGATGTGACCAAAAGTATGGCAAATGTTGTCAAGTACCATCCAACCCACAGAAAGGCAAGCTCATAAAATCATGAGGGTGTCCTCATCTACCTTCACCAGATCTAGCACAGTGCAGCTTCTGGCCCTTCTCCAAAATAAAAATGACTATGAAAGATAAATATTTTGAATCAATTCAGGACATCAGGGTAGCCATGAAAACATTACTAAAGACACTCATAGAGCACCCGGAAGGAAGCTCCCCACCTCCATCTCAGGCTCCTAGGGCAGAGAGAATGAGCCAGTCCCAGTACCTGGAAGGAAGTTCCCCCACCACCATCCCAAGCTCCTAGGGCAAAGAAGCTGAGCTGGTCCCAGCACCCATAAGGAAGCTCCCCCGCTGCCATCCCAAGCTCCTAGGGCAGAGAAGGTGAGCCGCATGGGTGCCAGAAGCACCCCCCCATGGAAATGTGAAGACACATAAACAAGCCCCAAAAACAGATTTCTGGATCACCTACAGCAACCCCAAAGGGAAACGAGATGGAACA
>NW_004624801.1:1150697-1178766 GCF_000247695.1 Heterocephalus glaber
ATAGGGAAGGATGGAGGGGGTGAAGGGAGGACAGGGGAAGGGAGAAAAAAAATAAAAACCAAGATACTCATGTAATGGTACAAGATCCCAATGATGAATGCAACTGTATTTTATACCTAAAATGTACCAATAAAGTTAATGAGGGAAAAAAAAGACACTCATAAAAGAAGACTTTCAGAAGTACTTCAGAAAGTAGTGAGAATGATGGAATAACTGTGTCAAAACAAGGAGTATTTCTTTTTTTGTAGGAAGGAGATGTTAATGGCAATATGTCTTTTAATTAAATAATTTTTATCTAAACACAAACCATTTTTTTGCTCACACTTTGGATCTGAAAATGATTTACTATGAAATGGACAAATAACTGGAACACTTTCAGATTCCTCCATGGACTTCAAGAAGACATAACCTTTCTGAAAGAGGAAAAGAAAGGCAAAAAGAGCGAGTAGTTTGTATTTAAGTGATAATTGGATAAGATAATAAAGATGCAAGTGTTAAATGATTTTACTAGTAACATGACTAAAGGCCTCCTTCTGTCTTCCCCCTTTATATTGTGGATTTACCTATCCTGTGAAGAGGGGGAGACTATTTCCCCAATCTGGTATTGGGGATTGAGACTGGTATGGAAACATGCTTGGCTAATAAAATGCTTTGAAGGAATGTCATACCAATTCTGAAACTCAGCTTCAACAGTCAGTCTTCTATCAGATCACCTTTATCTAGTTATTTTTTCGATAAAGGGCAAAAAGAAAAGGTAGATTTTCAAGACAAGTTTCAAAACTGGGCTATTCCTCTTCAATATGCTTTTAATGTTGTGTGAGACCTAACTAACTCCATTTTAAAGTTTGACTCCATCTTAAATATAAGACAGTAAAGTGGCCTTGACATAAATTCCACTTCACTGAAGTCAACTATTCCCCTAGTCTCCTTTGTGCCCATAAACTAATGATAAAATGTCCTTGCTGTGGGACAACAGATTAAAAAAAAGAGACACAGCTCCTAACTCAATCCTCTGTCTGCCCAGAAAACAGATGCTCCTAGGCCCATTATCTATAGAACATTCTGTCAATGTGCTGATTGTTCCTTTTCCCCATAAACTCTACATGTAGCCACCCCTCAACCCCCCATGCTTGCTAAATATCAACCAATCATGTAACTGCTAAATGGAACATCCCCAAACCTTGCAGTAGCCACAATAAAAGCCCTGCTGATTTGGAATTCGGGGCTTTCAATCCTGATCTGCTGCGTTGGTGATGGTTGAGTGCCCCTGCTCGAGATTGAATAAATGACCCTCATGTGTTTACATCGCAATTGGCTCCTTGGTGGCCTTTGGGGACTTCGCGATCTGGGCACAACAGTTGAATGTTTACTAATGTAAAGTATAATAAATTGATATATTTATTTAGAAAAATCAAGAATCCTGAAAACTAGGAAGAATATTGGAAAATGACATGAATTCCATTTTAATTTCCACACAGTAGTCCATGCTATGCAAAACCTAACCCTAGAGTGTTCTGGAATGTTCTTCCCATAGAATAGAGTTGAGGCATCCACAGTCAGAATCCCTAGGTAGCGATGGACATGGAGACAAAATTTAGGTTATTTCCCAATATTTGTTACCTGAACATTTTCTGCTTTGATCCAAAATGGTAAACCAAGTCCCCATGTAACTATTTTTCTTTTACTTGGTTGGGTGTTCAAATTAACTGCAGAGAAAATACAGTTTTAAGAGGTATACAATTCAAAATTATTGATAAAATATGTAAGTCTCTAAATTTAAAATCTAAAGCAGATTTTCTAAGAATTGTCAGTACATGATATTCTCTTTTTTGTACCTTTTGAAAACTGGCATGTGTTACTTTCCTGAATCTGAGTAAACTGCAGAGCCAAAACACAGTTGAGCCGGGAATCTAGCTCAGTGGTTCTGCTGCCTGCCTCCCAAGTGCAAGGTCCTGAGTTCAATCCCTGGTACCAGAAAAAAAAGAACAAAGAAACAAACAAAAAACACAGTTGAGATGTTGACATCAAAGCTGTCTGATTTTTTCTCCTTTTTTCTAAAAAGAGAGAGAGAGAAGTAAAATAAAAACAGTCCCTAACAGTTCGCATTCTTTTTTCTTTCCTTTTGTATTATTTCTGGTTATTAACATGTCACTAGACCCTTGCATTGATTTCCTACCCCTACTCTCTGCCCCATTCATGCTTCTAGAGATAGCAACTGAAAATACTGGAACTGAAAGTAAAAATCCAAAATCCATAAGGTATCATTTTTCTTTGCTGCCGTCTTAAAGGACAACCCAAGTACCTAGTGTACTGGGCAATTTTCCCATTGCTGGAAAAAAATACCTGATATAAACACTTAAAGGAGGGAATAATTTACTTGGCCCATAATTCCAGAAGTTTGGGTCCATGGTCATCCAGTTCCATAGCAGTAACATCATCGCAAAGGGTCTGGTGTAACAGAGTTTTACACTTCATGCCGGTAAGGGAGCAGAACACAGGTGTAGGCTACCATCAAGTGATAAATTTTTTCAAAGACATGCTCCCAATGACTTGCCTCCTCCAACTAGGTTCCACCTCCTAATATGAATATTAAGCCAGTTACATAGCTGGATTAGTCCACTGATGAGTATAACCACCACATGATCCAATCACCTCTCCAGGAGTCTCTTAATCCAGTCAAGTTGGCAATGATTTCTTCATCAAAGACTCAGCAATTCCAGCATTTCTCAAAATTTCATTAAAAGTCTCCTCTGAGAGCTAAGGCAAACTCTTAGCTGTGAATCCCTGTAGAACTGGAAAAACAAGTTAGATATTCCTGAGATACAAAGGCATAGTGCAAATATTCCCATCCCAAAAGGGAGTAATGAGGGATAGAAAAGAATTGGACCAAAACAAAGATTGATATCCAGCAGGGCAAACATTGAGTACTGTAGCTCCATGTCCAGCATCTGGGGTATATGGTAGCAAGAGGTGAAATCCAGAGGTCTTACACAGCTGTATAACTTTACCCTCACTGGTACCTCACATAGTATCTCTCTTGGACTGATTCAGGTCACTGCATCTTTCATTTACAGACATTTCATGTTCCTGGCATCTCCAACTTCCTGGGGTCTCCAGTGCAACTTTTGCCTCACTCCCAGGGCATTATGCATCAATCTCTCCTGCCAGGGACCCTGGAAACCTTGATAAACATTGCCTGTACTCCCAGGTCTTCTTCTGAAATCTGTGTGGAAGTCTCCATCACACTACAATTCTTGCATCCTGCCTACTTTCAAAACCAGTATCACATAATTGCCACTGAACTCTATTCTCTGTATGAGCAGTAGACAGACACCTTTGGACCATGGATACAGTAGCCCCTAAGTGCCAAAATAGCTAAGCAAGTTGAAAGGAAGACTGGAGAACCAATTCTCTACATAGTTCTCCTTGAGCAGAATTACTAGGTGCTCTCTTCTCAAATGAAAGTTTTATACTTTTGTACCCTGAAGCTTGTTATGAGTGAGATCTTCCTGACTTCTTAGATGCCTTCAAGGCAACATTCTTCTTGTCTCAGATCAAAAGTCCAAAGTATTTTTAAAGATGCCACTCTCTTTAGCAACTACACCTTCCTTGGCTCTAACCTTACATAGGATTTTTGCTGCCCCAAATTTAAGTTTTTTGAATCTTTCTACTCTGTTTTTTAATCTCAAATCTCACTATAAATCTGACTAGGTGCAACCAGCAGTCCTCATACCACAGCCTGAACATTGGCCTGCCTTGAAATTTCCTCCACTAGAGGAATTGGTTCATCACTCAACCTTTCATACAGTCTCAGATCATGGGCAAAATGTATATAAATGTTTTGCAACAGTACACTATGTATGACCTCTAGTCAAATTTCCAGAATCCTTGTTCTCAAAGTAAACCTCATAAGCTTTCCCTTTAGTTTCTGCATTTCTACCAGAATTCTGGTCTACTGAGCTTTAACCAGATTCTCCATTCAGTCTCTGCTTATAGAATTTTAGGCTTTTTCTAGCCCAATTCTGAAAAATTTTCCAAGCTCTTCCCCATAACCATTTCCAAGGATTTCTGATCAATATAATTATGTATAGTCACATCCATGACCACACTTCTCTGGAATCAAATTTTAAAAATTTTATTGGTATACATACTGATAATATTTGTTATAGGGAATTTATACCTGTACATGATATATCTTTCTTCTTCCTTTTATGCAATTCCCCTCCCCTCCCTTCAACCTTTCTTCCCCTCCTTATTTGTAAAAGCTTTGTTTCCATTATTTTCCTTCCATTCTTTCTCTCTCTTTTTTTTTTTTGTCTCTTTCTTTCATGTTGGTCCACTTTCCCAATGCTGGGGCAAAATACCTGACATAGATAATTTTAAGCAGGAAATAGTTTATTTGGCTCAATGTTTGATAGATATTAGAACCTAGTTGGCTGATTCCATGGAAGAAACTTTATTGCAGAAGGGCCTGGTTAAACAAAGCTGCTCATTCATGGCAATTAGAAAGCAGAGCACAAAGAAGAGAGACAGCAAGAGATACATGCTTCAAAGGCATGTGCCCAGTGGCCCACTGCCTTCAAGCAGGCCCTACTTTTCAATCGGATATTCAGCCATGAAGATCAGAGTGTTAATCCAATAAAGAGTAAAATACTCCCATGTTCTAATCACCACTCCAAGAGTCTACTAATCAAGTCAATTTGAGAGTTAAAATGAACTAGAACCTCTAACTATACTGAGTTAAAACAACAACAACAAAAACCTAGCAGTGCACTAAAACATTACATATATGTTGTTATTTCACTAAATCCTAAATTAGGGAAAAAGTAATTTAAAAAATGCAAAGAGAAAAAATATATAGATATTCAACTCTGAGTTTTCTGGACCTAGATATTAACTGTAAACAATGTGAGACATTGCAGAGAAAGGTTTATGTTTGATGTGATGTCAAGATGGACCTTGTGCTAAAGCACTGTACTTTTCTGTGTGATCCTTCCATATGCTCAGTAAATATTTATTTTTTGGCAAATTGTTTTCTTCTCCTTCTTCTGTTGCTATTGAAGAAACCTCTAGGGAGGCAGCAAGAAAACAATTTTTGAATATAGATAAGCCCACATTTATTTATTTGATCCTTAATGTTTCTAAATATTTTATTCTTAAGTTTAATTATAATGTATTGTGTTAGTCAGCCTTCCATTACTATGACAAAATACTTAAGATAATAAACTTAAAAGGACGAAAAAGTTCACAGTGGCCCACAGTTTGGGAGGTTCCGTCCATGGTTGATTGGCCTGCTGCCTTTGGACCTATGCTAAGGCAGCACATCATGTAGGAGTGTGTGGCAGAGCAAGCTACTTCCCTGATGGCCAGAATGCAAAGAGAAGGAGGGAGGGGAAGAGGTGGTATCCCAATGTCTCCTTCAAGGGCAAGGTCTCGGTGACCTACCTTCCTCCCACCTGACATCACCACTTAAAGATTCCACCTTTTCCTAATAGTAAAATATTAAATAAAAAATAGTAATTTTATACAGCTGCAGTGGTATTTTGAAAGAGAAAGGTAGTATGATAGTTGGTTACAATGACACTCAGTAAATTATACTTTCTTACACACCACACTTTTATTTGTGTGTGAGAATGGGGATTAAATTAATTTGGCTTCATCTCCAACCATTTTTGAAAGTTTTCTTTTAATTGTAAGCAAGGTCTGGCTAAGTGACCTAGTCTGGAGTTCAACTTGCAACATTCCTCTTTCCACCTCCTAGATTGCTGGGATTTCAGGCCTGCATCGATGTACACTTTTTGTTGTTTTTTTTTTGTTTTCTTTTGTCTTTGCTACCAGGGATCGAACTTGGGACCTTACACTTGCAAGGAAGGTGGCAGAAATCAATATGCACTCTTAAAATGTGACACAGTTGATCTGTACATTAAGCAGTAGGAAGCTTTTTACCACCCACTTCATTGTCTTTCTGTCTTGTTTTGCACATTATGTTTTGGCAAAATTTACGTGTATAGAGTCTTTATAAATGTTTAGCTCTAGATCTGTCTAGGAGCCATGAAACCACCATGAAGTGAAATTCAGTTGAGCCTAATAGAAGATGAGGGGTCAGCTGGAGGAAGACCAAATTGCTCTAGCTTATGGTCAAAGTAACACAACCTTTGAGTAACACCTTTTCGAAGTTCCAGCACCAGTGTAGCCATTAAATGACAGTAGCAATGTGAGTGATCCTCGGACAGACAAGCAGAAGAATCTGTCATATTGCTCAGTCATAGGCTCTTTAAATCTGTATTATTGTATGACACTCAGAGATGATTTTTCCTACACCAAGAGATAACTGAGGCTGAAATAAAATTTGAGAATGGGTTGTTGCAATTGTAAAAGCCTAAAATATTTTGCCTTATTAGCTCAGATGGGAGGTGTAAAATAGAAGCATGAAGAGTAGTAAGGAAACTATTACCTCAGGCTACAGAATACTCAAACTGAGTCTTGTACTATCAGAATGGACACATAAATAAATTACTGAAACTGACCCACAGTAATGTATAAAATAGTACGTATACATAATGTTCTTATATCTTACGAAGAAAAATTCCAAATGAAGTGTCAGTTGTCTTCTTTAACATGAAAGAAAATGTTCTAAAACAGGAGAAGTTCAATTTACATGCATAATTTAGAAGAAATATACAAATCTCATGATGTTCTCTCAAGTCAGTAAGTAAATGTCAGATAAAAATATACTTCAGAGTAGTGGCTGAATCAAGGTTATGTCCATAGCACCGCTTGGCACCATTTGTAGAAAGTCTCAAAGAGCTTTAACGTGGAGCCTAGTAGACACTTTCAGGTGGGACAAAAGTATTCCACCCCCCCACACACTCCCCTGCTGGGGATCAAACTCACGACCTTGTACTTGCCAGGCAGAGGTGGCACCACTAAGGTAAATCCCCAGCCCAAAGTATTTCAATTTTTAGAGTATTGCCCTATACATCCTTAGCACATGTCCAAGGTTAAAAATGGCACAGTCTAGGATTAATTTGGGGTGTCTTTTATATAATGAGCTAATATACTATTTGACTCAGAGGAAACGCACAGAGTTTGGGGGTGCTGTATTGTTTTGGATTAATGATAGCTTGATGTGGAAAGAGGCCTCTGAGCCCCTAACTTTCTGTGGAAAAGAAACAAACTGAAAAGGTACAGAAAAAGATTAAGGAGAATATTAGGGAGTCATATCAGGGATAACACAACCTTAATCAGATAATATTCCCTACTTCTAAAACGGGATAATGTTTTCAACTAATAATTTCTATGTACCTCCTATTCCTCGGTTTTTTTTTTTATTGGATTGTCTCTTGCAGTTACTTGTCACTATCTCACTGCTGTAGACTGAGTATGTGAAAGTGAAATCCACAACTAGGTCTGATTTAGATGATGAGATTCTAGACTCAGAGCCTGAATCAGCTGTTAAGTGAAATTTAAAGAGCTCTCGGGAAGCAGTGTGCTTTACATGTGGAAGGGAATGACTCACTGAGGTCAGAGATGGGACTGCTGTAAAGTATTATAATGAGCTGCAGTAAAACACACCTTACTGCATCCATATTCTTTTATATGTTATAATCACTTTTCCTTCATAATGTGGAGTCTAATTTTCCCACTCTTTGTGTCTGGCTTTGTGACTTGTTCCAGCAATTGTGGTAAAAACGAAGCCATGTGTGTTTTAGAGTCCAGAATTTTGTTTTTGGAATTCTAATACTACAAAGCTGTGAAAAAATTCAGTTCAGGCAATTAGTAGATGAGCGATTGTGTGGAAGAGAACTTAATACTCCAGTATTGGCAGCCAGTATCCTTGGTCAGACATTTGATTGAGACTGTCTTGGATGCCTGAGTTGCAATCTAGCTGTTCAGATGACCACAGCCTCACAAGTAACTCCAAAGTAAGCCAGAAAATACACCGCCCCAATTGTCAGCCAATGAAATCAGATTATTATCACTGTAAACCACTAAACTTGGAGGTGGCTTGTTACACAGTAAAAGATTTATGAATTGTATGGCTCATGTATTATGTTGGCTGCTGGTAAAATGGGAAAAGTTAGAGTATAGAGTCTGGATGGAAAAATTAGTAAACGCACATATTTGGGTTTGAAAGAATACTATGATATCTTTGTAGCCCCCAAATATTATTAATAACTAGAAGATCTATGCCTCTGCAAATACCTACATCTAATGACTTCAGCTTAGGAGAAAAGGAAGCAAGGAAAGATGTCAAGTAACATCCATACAAAATTTTATCAACTATTTTCATCAAGTCATGATAGTATACATTTCTAAGCATATAACAAATGCTTGCAAAAATATATGTTTCCAAAAAATCCAAAATTTATGATATGTTTCAGATTCCTCACAGATATAATATTAAGTAGTCTGATATAAATATCTATTTGTGACTTCAATCAACTAAGGCTTATAAGAAAGTGAAAAGTATACTATCACAATTTCTCTGTTTAAAGAGCCTACAGCTCAAAAGATTGTTTATAAAAATGTTATATTTGATTGGTTATTCATCAACACTCATCATCTTTTCATTCTGTGTTTTTAATAATGAGTCAAACAAAATAATGCACTGCCAAGACATTTTCTTAATTTCCTAACAAAATTGTTTTATAGAGCTCTCTCGTATTTTAATTAGGGGCACCATAACCAGATTTGTCTTAGAGAAATTTTAGATATATTTCATGGCAAAGTCTTTGCAGTCATTAGCTGAACTCTATCTTGGGTCCATAAATGGAATTTTTATTCACCTGTACATAACACTACTAGAAAGGGTGATTGTTCTCCTCATTACATGGCATAGTTCATACTATGTTTCATAATCAGCTACATTCATTGTAATATATTTATTAATCACAGACTTTTATCATAGCAAGAACCTGGAAGAATATCTGATCATCCACTTTCTTCTCCCTAGGTCAGATTAAATGGTTGTTCAATCCATGCTTACATGTTATTCACCACATGTGAACATCAAGAAGTATTAGAAACCGTTCTTAGATTGACATAAAATATGTTTCAGGTCTGGGGATGTAGCTCAGTGGCAAAGTGCTTGGCTCACATGCATGGGACCTGGGGGTTGATCCCATTGCCAAACAGCAAAATGAAAAGATTCATAGTAAAATAAACTGTTTTCAATTATTTCCTTGAAATTATGTAGACAACACTAAATTATTTATTACAACCCCTCCTTTGTTCAATAAATATTCACAAGTATCTATTGTGTATCAGCACCATCCTAATAGTATATAAATAGAACTGGGGAGGGGGCAAAATTCCCTGACTTCATAGCTATTAAGTCCCTGTATATTCCACTTTTACTAGTTTCAAAGCAATGTTGTTCAACTGAGTACTGTTCTCTTTTAGCAGAACTGTTCTGATTCTTTACACAATCTTAGTAGATCATGTTGTCATACATCTTTTACAGATAAATTTAGTATCCTTTGACAGCTACAAGACATTGAGCTAAGTTTATTATAAATTCAAAAATAAACAAAGCCCAGTCTTTATGGTCAAGATATTTATTATATCTGATCAGAAAGATCTAACTAGAAGACAACATAAAATCACTCTTGTGAAAAAACCACAAACAAGTTTATGATGACATAAAGGAGCAAGAAAGGGTATGGAAAATGTCAGGGACAACGAGGCAATTGCACTGGACTAAAAGTGCAGTCAGGATTGTAGCAGATGAAATGAGATGAATGAGCATTCCAGCTGTGAGGATATTCTGAGCAAAGGTGCAGAGGAAAAACAGATAGTCTAGTTTGACAGGTGTGCGGGCTTGGGTGAATAGCAAGTCAGATTGGAGCATTGAGCAGATTGGGCTTCTAGGCATGAGAGGACACAGGAGGGGCCCAAGGTGGTGAGTGACCCTCATACCATCAATAGGGCTTCAAGTAGCTAGAACCAAATACATACTAAGGATCCAGTATTCATAATTGCCATATGTTCTTGACTTTTTTAGATTCAAGATACTTCAAGACATAATATTATATGTATCACCCATTATGCTATTTTAGAAAAGAAAAAAGAGTGGACACTGGAGTTACCACCAACCTGACATATGAACGACTTGAGTTATGATTGGGATTTTAGTTTTAATTTACGAAGAAAGTCTTGAGTTAGGACCCAAATGCCAGTTGCTTGTGTTTCCAGATGGTCTCAGATACAGATTGAACCCTTAAGGATTTCTGGAAGGAACATTACAACATCCTTTTCTGTGTGGGGTTAATTGAGAAATCCTGGGCCAGTCTCTCTCTAAGGACACTGAGATCTGCCTGTATACAGGAGAGAGACTTTGAAGGCTGTGTAGAGGAGCCTGAGCCTTCAACTGAACAACTTAATTTACAACCAGCACTTCAGAATGAATTGAGATCATAAGTCAAGGCCTTGTTTGCTGTATTCTGAAATAATTATTTTTCTTAAAAATTAACATAAATAATGCTACCTGCTAAGATAACTGAATATTTTAATTCCTGTTTATATATATTGGGTATCTATTCTGTAACCAAAATGAAGGAATTATTTATGGAAAGTTTTAAAAATTCAACTAAATAAATGCTTTCTATTCTTACAGCCAAGTCACTGGCTTGTCTGATTCCTTGTTTTTTTATTTCTGTTTTGTTTTCCATTGATAGGAATTAAACCCAGGGCTTTGTCCATGCTAGGCAAGTGCTATTAGTAAGCTACATCTCCAGCCCTGTCTTATTGTTCCTTTTGTAAATGGAGCCAACTATGTTTACTTTCTGCTTAGGTCAACTCGCTGTTATTTTTATTAAAAAGGTACTAAAAGTAATTTTTTGAATTCTAATTAGTTTATTTAGCACTCTCTCCTTCCAACAGTTATTATCTTTTTAATGGATGTTTCTAGTATATTTTATATTTAAAAATAGACTAATTACATTGGTTTTATTACCTGTATTAGAAAATTTAAAATATACAATGAGTTAGATTTATCAGTAAGAGGGACAATACATCTCAGAAAGTTGTGGTATTGTGGGATAATATTAGGTCGACTTTAGATATAATAATAAAAGATGTCACATATCTCCGGTGGAATGAGCTCAGTGGCTTATTATCTCATAAATGGTTTACTCTAACTTACATATCCAGACAGCACCAGGAACAGTTCTTCTATTGTCCTATTTGACTTTGTGCGCCAGGATGCAATATTCCTTTAAAATCTCCAAAATAAAATAGGCACACACTTGCTTGAGGCCAGACAAGAAGCCTGTGAAACATCAGACAGTTTTCATCACAGCTGGCTCAGCCTGGGTTATTTCAGACAAAGGACTTCCGCCTTTATCTGTCCTATTTTGATGTCTCATTCAGCTGAAGATAAAAAGAAAGATGTGCTTTGAAATTTAACTATTAGGACAGCAAAGAAATCAACATGCAAATGTCACCCATACATGAATTCAAGATAAAGTCTACATTTGTCACTGCAAACTTGGAACTCATTGGTCCTTTGTGTCCTCACAGAAGTAGTAAGATGGAAAAAAGAAAGAAAGAAAAAACTAAACAAATGAGATCTGGATTTATTCCAATTGGACTTCTTTATCATGAATCTCTTATTTATAATGGGTACAGGCAGATAATGCATAAACTTACATTTATACTTATCTATGTAAAAGAGAAGTGGAAATATTATGCAAAGAGGTGAAATAAAAATGTGGAATCTGATATTGTGGGATACTTAACCTTAAGTAATCAACACAGACTAGAGAGGCACCACATAGATGTTTTCAAGTATTCTGTCAACTTCTATCGTGAAAATGAAGTAACTTCCTAAGCTAAATATAATTAATTCTAAAGACATTGGATCGTCTGCGGAAAGGAAGGGTGATGTGGGAAAGTGGACAGAAATGTGACTGCTACTTTATACATATCTATTGAGAAACATTTCTAAACTATAGAGTATGGATCGATTCATTTTCAAACTTAGAACATTGCCACATGTATCTTTTTTTTATACAGCTTCTCTTCATCCTGGTTCAGAAGTAAAAGTTTTAGCTCCGAATAGTTGAATGAATTTATGGAAATTTTCTGGTTGGCTTTTTATTGTTGCCATTAAAAACTTGAGGAAATTAACTTGTCATTTGTACATTTAACTTGATAACCCACAGAAGCATCTAACAAAGATTTGATGCTAGAATAATTGTGTTAGAATAAGTAGCTGTGTTACCGTGGGTGGTGAGGTCCCACGGGATAGATTTCCAGCCTCTTGTGCGTGATGAACAAAGAACTGGGTATTGAATGCCATAATAAGGAAAACGCAGCTAAGCTTAACGAAGTTTAAAGGGGGAACGTACAGTCGTTGTGCACCTGGCTAGTGCCAGGAGGAAAGGAAAATGGCATGAACACTGAAATCAGGCGACAGTGTGGCCAGAGTGAGCGGGCTGGCACAAGCAGAGAGGGAAATGGCAGGAACAAAAAGAAAAATGGCTCAGGTGCCTGGGTTTAAGGATTTGAAAACGTTCACCAGGGCTATGGCATCTCCCACTGGGTCTTTCAGAGCGTGATTGACAGGGTGCTGAGTCATGTCAGCTGTGTCCACTGCGCGTGTCCTTTCCCATAATTAGCCCTGTTATAATTGGATGCTGGAGGGCGTCCGTATGTATGAACTTTTAACAAATTCCAAGTAAAGAAAAGTCATTTTAAATCATGCCAGCTGATCTAACATGAATGCATCCTGGTTTGATACTTTGGAATCTTCCAAGGCTGGAGCGAGGGTCTTGGTCTTTCTTATTTCTGCTTTTAGGTAATGAGCCTTAGGAAAAGTTAGACGGGTTGGCCCTGGGGCATTGCCCGGGTGCAAGTGAGTGGAGGGGATTGATCCCATAGCCCCTAATTGTCCTGTCTATGCTAAAGGCTCTCAGTAACTTTCCTTGATCAACCTAGATATCTAAGAAAGGATTGAGAATAGTCTGTTAACTACAGAGAATAAAAATATACCACTATAATTAGGTCAAAAATGGAATGATCCATTTTATAATTGGGGAGAACAGAAAGTCACTCTAATGTATTTGTTTCTTCTGAATACATTCTGGGATATAAATTCTGAGGTAGTATTTGGGAATGCAAGCATATATAAGATAAAATTTCTGCCTTAAAGGTTAATATTTTCTTGGAAGGTAAAGAGAAATAAAAGCACACACACATGCAAAAATAACATAAACCTAATCACACAAACCACTCTTTACACAAATTAACTCAAAAAATGTCATAAACATGATGATTTTTTGGATGTGATACCAAAGGTATAATCATGAAATAAATAATCAATAACTTGGACGTTATTAAATATAAGATCCTATGCCGTGCAAAAGACAACATCAAGAGAATAGGAAGAAAAACCACAGACATGGAAAAAAATATTTGCAAAAGATATATCTGATAAAGGGTGCTACCGAAGAAAATATATGCCAAATGCTTAAAAGTCATCAGAAAGAAAACAATCCAATGAAAAACAATAAAATAGTCCAATGACCTTATCAGACATTTCACCAAAGAAGATAAACAGATGGAAAGTAAGCATACAAAAACATGCCCTGACCCATGCATGTGTCACCAGGGAAATGCAAATTAAAACAAGGAGAAAGTACTGAAGGAAATAGCTGAGATCCAGCCCGTGACACTGCCAATACCAAATGCTGGCACAGATGTTCAGCGATAGAAGGCTTGCTCCACACGGAAATGTACTGGCCACTGGCCAGATCAAGGAGGCCCTATATTTTGGTAGAAGGGACAAAGGGATTTATTCAAAGTTGCTCCAAGGCGATGGAGGAACCATTCACCTCAAATCAGTGTCTCACCTTGTATAGGTGGGGAAAGATCTTTTGTACTAAAGGGCAGAAGACGGGGAGCAGGGAGAGATAATGAAGATCCCTACACTTGCTTTGTCACTTCTAGCCATCTTCAGCTCATCCTCCTCTTTCTGGCAGAGAGGAAACCAAACCATGCTCTAGATTCCTGGGACTGGTATCATCTGCACATTGTCAGTTGTTCTGGGCTGAAGAGAGGAGAAAGCATCAAGAGGGAGTTTGGAGAATTCACTTATCTCTAAAAGAAAAAAATTGAACTTTGAAAATTCCATTTTGTAGTCCCGGTTTTAGGAATACAAGGTGATGTGACCATTTTCATTTTAGAAGACAGATTAGCAGTTCCTCACAAAACTAAATATACTTTTATCATATGGTATTTACTCAGAAAGAGTTGAAAAATTACACCCATGCAAAACCTGCACATAGGTATTTATAGCACCTTCATTCAAATTGTCAAAACTTGAAAGAAATGGTGATATTGTATCTTTCAGTGCGTGAATGAATAGATAAGTTGTGGCACTTCAAAGCAGTGGACTATCATTCCATTCTTGAAAGACATGTTTTCAAGCCAAAAGATATGAAGGAATATTAAATGGATATTGTTATGTGAATGAAGCCAAACTGAACAGCCTACATGCTGGAAATGTAGATTCTATGGCAGTCTGGAAAATGCAAAACTATTGGAGTCATTAAGATCAGTTATTTCCAGGGGCTAGGGAAAGTGATGAATAAACAAAGCAGGGAGTATTTGGGGGGTAGTAAAAGCACTTTGTATGATACTATTATGAACTTGCATGCCCCTGTAGTTTTTTCCTGACCCATAGAATACACAGAATTAAGAGTGAACCTCAATGTGAACAATGGACTTTGGGAGAAAATGATGTGTCAATGTAGATTCCTTAATTTTTACACATGCACAACTTTGGTTAGGAATGCTGGTAATGGAGGAGGCTATGTACATGTAGGGTAGGAGTTCTGAGGGAAATCTCTGTACATTCCACTCAATTTTGTTGTGAGCCAAAATTCTTCTTAAAAAATAATATCTTAGTTAAAGTACATAGGGTACATTATGATGAGTATGCTAGAAGAGCTAAGAGAAGAAACACTTGAATCCTCTCGTGGTGTGTGCATATTGGGGAGATAGGTTTTCTAGAAGACTTTTGAAGTAAATAATACTTTTACATTTGGAAAGAAAGTTAATACACAACATAAATTGAAAGAATGTCCTAATGTTATTTCAGAAAGAATTTAATACTTAATTTTCAAATTAAAAGGATTTTTATATCTAATGTATTTGTGAACTTAACGATCTAAATATTAAGAACAATAATGTTAAAGTTTTGATAGTACACTAAATACAAAAATTAAGCCAAGTTGAATCAAAAGAGTAAATGTAGGGCCAGGGATTTAGCTCAGTGGTTTCACCGCCTGCTGCGCAAGCGCAAGGACCCAAGTTCGATCCCCGGTACCAAAAAAAAAAAGAGTAAATGTAACATCTGAAATTATAAAATTTTTAGAAGGAAAAAAATAATGGAAAAAGCTTTATTACATGGATTTTGGCCGTAATTTCTTGGATATGATTTCAAACACATAGAAAACAAAAGAAAAGAAAGGTAAATTGGATTACATCAAACTTGAAAACCCCTGTGTGTTAAAAGGCACAATCAAAAAGGTTAAAAGGCCACCCATGGAATTAGAAAAATAAATTTGCCAATAATATATCTTATAAGAAGATAATATCCAGAATACATAAAGAACCCCTCTAGCTCAACAACAGAACAAATAACCCAACTGAAATATGGACAAAAGATTTGAAGAAATATTTCTGCAAAGAAGATATTCAAATGGCCATGAGCATACATACTCAGTCTCACTAATTATTAGAGAAAGGCAAGCTAGAAGTGTCATTTGCTGCTACCTCACCCCCATGAGGGTGGCTACTGTAAAATAGAGAAGAAAATAACAAGTTGTTGAGAAAATGTGGAGAAATCAGAAACTCTGTGCACTGCGTGCAAAACTACAGTCATTCTCTAAAACTTAAAACACAATTATTATTTTATCCACCAATTGTGCATCTGGGTATATGTTCAAAATAACTGAAAATAGTTCTATTTTGTATATTGGAAATTGACTCAATAAGAAATCTGTGCACCTATGTCTATGACATCATTATTCAAAAAAGCCAGAAGGTGGAAGTAACTTAAGTGTCAATCACCAGATGAATAAATAAACAAAATGTTCGCCATGCATAATGTGGATTATTATTCAGCCTTAAAAACAAGGGGAATCCTGATACATGTTACAACATGGATAAATTTTGAGGAAATTATGCTAAGTAAAATAACCTGTTTCACAAGGGCAAATGCAATCCACTTAAATGAAATACAGAATTTTTCAAATTCATAGAACAGAAAATGGAGTGTTGGTTGCTATGGGGTGGGGGATCAAGGTGTTGTATAATGGGCACAGAGTTTCAGTTTTTCAAAGAGTATGCACAATCAGAAGAAAAAGGGAAAGCAACATCAGTCAGTTACTCATGTCAGTCAGGTGCGGCCTTTTCTCCACCTTCTCCTCTTTCCCACCCAATACCATTAATATTTACAGTTTTGTTAAAAGTAGATGTCTCTCCATGATGGTTTTAAAGGAATAAGGAAAGGAAGTCTCAGAGAAATTCAGTTGGCTGAGATTTCTCTGGCCTTCCCTTTGTTATATGCTGCCAGAATGCAAATTCTGGTTTGAATGGCTCTAAGGATCTTTCTGTTCCTTGTGCTAGTACTGAAGTCAAGATCTTTTTTTTTTTAATCACTTGAAAACGAATCCTCTAATTTGCATCTTTAAGAGACCTGTATTAAACTAGAGTCATACCAGACATAATGATATGGAGACACTATTAAAAGTAGAGCCCGATGTGCTCAAAAAGGAATCTTTTTCATTGTAAGGATCAAATTCTGGCCATCATTTTCTCCATCTTGTTACACATAACAATCTGTCATAAAATTCCAATTATTATACCAGTGAAGCCTTTGCAAAATCCCTCTGAGGAACATCATTTAGCCAAACCTGAAAAATCTCAGCAAGCTTAAGCCTCACGCAATGAAAATTCTCTGCAAAAAGGGTGTCAAAGGGTTCTCTTACAGGGAAGGAAGGCACTGACATTGTCCACAGGAGAAAGTCAAAGAGTTTGTTGCTGTTTTTAGTCAAGTGTCTTCCTTATTAATATGCCTGTATTCCTAAGCATTTATTGTTTGGCTCCAACCCAAAAAGGCTGCATCTTACCTTAAAGAAGGTAATGACTATTACCGCATTCTAGGCTCTGTAGGATCAGCTCTGCCTCGTAGATGGTATTCTACCATTTTCTATTGATTCTGACAATCAATACTTGATACATAGTCACAGAATAACCCCACTATAAAGGTTCCAGTCTATAAAACCAAGATAAATCTTATCAAAATAAATATGAACTTCTGATCATAGTAGAAGCCCTACTAAGGGGTATTAACAAAGTTAGAAGTGTCAGTCACTGCCTGGTCTCAGTGTTTGTTTTATGAATTCCAATACTGATAGCGTGAACTTGGGATAAAATCATCATAAGCCATGTGAGTCCAAAAAATACAACCCAGAGTATAATACATTTGGGAAGAAATGTCGTTATCTATGTCTGAGATGGGTCCCCTCCTCCCACCTTGAAATGTGATGCTTTTATTAGATTATTTTTACTGCCAAAAGACACAGCTACTGTTTGGATACATTTGTGCATTTTTTTCTTAAATTAAAACAAATAAATAGAAGGGAAAATCTAACTCTTTTAAATGAAACAAGTGGGAATATTTTTTATTGATTTCTCTCCCCTGCTAACTCAATAAATTCTACACATTTCCATGGGACTCTGGATCACATAAGATGATATGTACTGTACTTGTATGAGAACATATAGTGTATATGACAGATTGAACTTTTAAAAATAAGCAAGATTCATCTATGGCTATAGAGATGGATGGGAAATAGCACCTTGCTACAGTACAAGGGTTAGCAGCCTTCCTTCCTGGACCAATGAGCTGCTTAATTCTCAGATGTGTTGTGTACAGACTCCGATCTCAGCTGTCATTTCTCTGATTTATCGTTTGCCTTTTTGATCCTTGATAACACAATCATTGTATTTTACTACCCACTGAAAATTTAGACAAGATGACTCATTTTCTTTATTTTATAAATTAGGAAATTGAAGCCCCAAGAAATTAAATCACATCACATATCCAAGATCATGCAACTAGTTACTGGCCAACCTCAAAGTCGGAGCTTCTGTATTTAACTGTTGACCACTGAGTGTACAAGAAATACCAATATTTTAAGTGAGGAGTCCCTGGAGATATTCCAATGGATTCATCTAAATAGAACTGGGAGAAAAGTCATTTCATACTTAGAGGTAACACCCCCGCCCCCCTCCACAACTGGAGGTTTTAGAGAAGGCAGACGAGTGATGAATGGGTGGATACTTTGTACCTACAGTCTCTGGTCTCACCTGTGCTAATTTCTTTGAAACTTACCATTTACGTTAGTTCTTTTCTCTCCACCCTTCATCCAATCCCACATAGTACAAATCCATCTGCCCTTGGCCTTCCACACTGAAATGGAATTTTGAGTGGAATTTCAGTTTTCATTACAAAACAACTTTGTATGATTTTTATGAATAGTGACTAGAGTTTTGGACTGGCCAGGTACCAGCTATTCTAATGGACATATAACATAAATTTTGTCTAATCTTTAAAATATTTCTAAGTGATTAGTCATTGCTCTAATGGCAGAGTTTAACAATAAACCTCATCTCCGTAAAACCTAAGATCTCTTCTCTCCATTGAGCTATACTGCTTACCAAATTCTATGATTTTAAAGCACTGTTTTTACAAAAGATGTTATTAGCCCATCAGAGGAACTCGGGATCTTCCAGTGGTAGAATGAGTTAGGGTTCATTGCTGGCCACTCCTATCCCTCTCATAACTAGGAATTTGCCTGGCTAGGGTCAGTGTGTCTCCCTTAGAATGGAGTCATTTACCTGAGGAAAGTGAACTACCTTCTGAAGAGACAAAAGAATTCATATTGTAGTTTCATTGATATAAGTATTAATGGGTTTTTATGCTTGTTGAGGGTAGGGTCAAACTTTTAATCCTCCCACATCAGCCTCTAGGTGTACAGGTATTACAGCTGTGTGCCAACACACCTGTCATTTAAAGCAAGACGAGTCTGAGATCATGGAATTCAGTAGAAAAATTGCACAAACAAGTCACTAAGCACCTTCGAAGTGCACGTTCCATTACCCAATGTGTCCCCAAATACTTTGCATCCTTACGTTAAAAACAAGATGAGATAAAGTTTAGTGGGAGTGGTTATGTTGAAGTGGGACTTATCTGGAATGAGGGGAGGGCTCCTAGTTTATTTAGTTTCCCACCTCATCTCAGTTCTTCTGTGTTTGAGTAATATATGGATGCTCTTTGCTTTGTGTGCAAGAAACACTAATGATGGACTCCATTAGAGCCAAGTCACGTGTGCTAACAGGTCTGAGCAGAGTCAGACCACAGAGGAAAATGTAAAGCGATGATTATTTGCCTGCCCTCAACCCACCAAGGGATTTTCAGCACACATTAGACTGCTACAGTCTGCAAGAGAGTGGGCTAATTATTTCTAATAATCTGCTTCTTAAACCAAAAATCTTGGAGTAGATTCTCTCTCTCTTAGACACATGAAGACTCAGACTTATTTCAGTGTTCAATATATTCTACTTGGCTTAAGTCTGTTCTGAATGATATGTTTATTTTGTCTTCTCGACTGATAATTCCTCATGTCTCAGTATTGTGCCTCTAGAAAAGAAAACATTTTTCAGAGCTTTACTATAAATCTTGCCAAAAAATAAAGTAGCTTAAAAGGAAAACACAAAGGGACTAAATCTGAGTCTTGTTTATTTCTAACAATTCCTATTGTCAAGCAAGTTTTTTGACAAAGCAGTGAGACTGCAATTTGAAGAAGATCAGAGAAGATAGATTGAAGTGATAGTGCCCAGTAAGTGTGCAGGGATAGTGAATGCTTCTGTATTTATTTCTAGGCACACAGACATAATTATTTTGCTCGTCTTTCACAATAAATCTCCCACATCTGCTACAAGCTGGATTACAAATTACAAATAATTTTGGACAGCTGAGTGCTTACAGCTATACCTCCTGTCCTCCTTCCCTCTCTTTCTGTCACAAAAATCTATGGGAAAGTATTATGTGTATGACCCTCGCATTTCATACCTCCTGACATTGTACAAAGTTTAGCTGTCTAGTAAGCCCAGAAGCACCTTGAATTTATTCCTTGAGACTTGACTGCCTCTCTTCATCTCTTGATACTTGTCTGATGTTCTTCTCTTCCCCAATAATAATCAATTTCATCTTCCCTTGGACATATCCCTATTCTTATCTGTCACCATGGTGCAATTATTTCCTTATAGGGCTATCTGCTTTACTAAGTGTGACATTGAGATGGGAACCATGTTTTATTTACATGATCTCCCACTACCCAATCCAGGCCCAGGCACTTGGAAGGTGCTTAGTGACTTGTCTGTGTGATTTGTCCACTGAATCCCATGATTTCAGACTTGCCATGCTTTAAATCACCAGGTGTGTTGGCACACACCTGTAAGCTGGGTACACTGAGAGGCTGATGCAGAAAGATTGCAAGTTTGAGGGTCAGGGATTTAGCTCAGTGGTTCTTGTGCCTGCCTTACAAGTGCAAGGTCCCAAGTTTGATTCCCAGTACCAAAAAAAAAAAAAAAAAAAAAAAATTACAAGTTTGATCCCATCTTGGGCAAGTTAGTGACTAAACAAGATCCTGTGTCAAAAATAAGGAAAGGGATGAGGATATAGCTTCATACAAAGGTTCTGGGTTCAATCTCCAAGGCTACCAAGAAAAAAAATAAAATCTTTGACTGGCAGGTTCAAACACAGAATTAATTGTCATTTGTGCTAGGCATTTACAGAAATGTTTTCCCTAGTACCTTGAATACCACTTTATATAAATAATTTTTGTATAAATATTGCACTTCTTTTACTATGAAGCATAGTGCTTTGCAAAGGATTAGTATTAGATAAATGAAAGAAATATGAGATTACTTGTTCCAAACCATTGGCCTTGGGGAAAATAGTAATTAATTCCTATATGACACACATTATTATAAGCATTTTAATCTAGTAACTCATTTGATCTTTACAACTAAAAGAAAAGAATGTAGTATTATTCTCTTTAATGTATAGACTAAACAACATTAGAAGGTAGGTTACCTATGATTACATAGCTGTCTGTAGAAACATCAGAATTTAGAGATTTGATCTTCAGTTCTTTTCCAAAACTCATCAAATCCAGTGGAAATGATTTTAAGGAGATTACAAGTAGGGTATTTACAGTATTGGTGGATGGATGTTCATAAAGCAGTGAAATTCTGTTGGAATCTTTCTTTAATTTTTAGTTTTCATTTTTATTAGTACATACGGTACATAATGATGACATTCATCATGGGGAGTTGGTGAGTCTGTTTTTATGAACACAAAAGAAAATGTCAATTTTTATTTTACATTAACATTTTGTTAGTGAACATTATGAGTTCACCTAACTGCATGAGAAATAACATCTAGAATCAAAAAATGGGATTATATTAAATTTTAAAAGCTTCTGCACAGCAAAGGAAATAACTAGCAGTGTGAAGAGACAATCTACAGAATGGGAAAAAAAATGTGCCAGCTACTCCTCAGACAGAGGACTAATATCTTAACAAGATAAATATTCAGGTAGATAAACTTTCTGTTATGGTTTGTATTTAGTTGTCCCCTCATGCCAATGAAGTGGGACTTTCTTTTTCAGAGGTAGTTGAATCTGGAATGTGTGATGCTGGGATTAAGGGCATGTGATTACTAAACCACTACATGTGAGCAATTAGTTTGGCACCTCCCTAATCTCGGTAGTTTGAAAAGATAAAAGGTGCAGAAAGATGCTGGTAGCTCTCTTGTTGCCTTTGCTATCTTGTGCATGCCATAATGTCTCTCCTCTGTGATGCTTGTTTGCCACCCCAGCCATGGAGCCAACTGATTATTGACTGAAACTTCTGTGAATTGTAAGTCAAATAAATCCCTTCCCTTTTAACTTTGGGTGCTGGGTATTTTGTCTTAGGAACCAGAGAAAAGTAACTAACACACACTCTAATATAAAAGAACCAATCAAAATGTGTATCGAAGCAAACAGATACTCCCTAGAAGTACAAATGGAGAATAAATACATGAGACAATGTTCAGCAACTCTGGTCATTAGAGAAATGAAAATTTAAACAACACTGAGATTCTATCTTAAGCTAGAGAGAATGGCTATGATCAAAAATCAAATTAACAAATACTGCTAAGGCTGGAGGGAAAAGGAATGCTTCTACATTGTTGGTGGGTGTGGAAATTAGTATATACACTATGGAAATTGATATGAGATTCCTCAAAAACCTAAAACTAGAAATTCCATTCAACCCAGCTATCTGTCTTCTTGTTATGTTCCCAAAAGAGCTAAAGACATCATATTACAGCAATATAAGCATGCTCACATTTTAGCCTCATAATTCATAATAAATAAACCTTGGAGTGGTCTATATGTCCATCAATAGATGAACAGATTAAGAAAATGTATTTATATCCAATGGAGTGCTACTCTGCCTTAAAGAAGTATAAACAAGTCATTTGTAGGAAAATGGATTCACCTTGAAATTACAATATTAAATGAAATAAATCACACACACAAGCTTAAACAATCACATGGTCTCTCTTATATGAGAAGTCCAAAATATAAATAAAAAGCAAAATAAAAGACAGACAATAGGCAGTAGGCAGATAGATCTTCTGCAAATGAGAATGTGACCAAGAGATACAGAAGGGAAGGGTAAGGAGGCGAAGGATGAACAAGAACTGAGATGAGTTATGTACATGTACCAACTCCTCATAAGGTGTGCAAAGCAATCATTATGTGCCATGATCATGTGCTAAAAAAAATAAAATTAAAAACAACCCATTGTAGGTTGAACTTGAACTGCTATGGAAAATAAATCTCTTGAAAGGAGAAAGATCAGAAACATGGGTCCAAAAATTGCATGGATTCCACATATCATGAACTGGATATATGCAAACACCTTGAACTGCACCTATATTTTCTCCTTGTGACTACATGTCTTTCCTTCTATGATTTTAGCCTTTGGTAGAATAATCACAGCAATTAAAGAATAATTTCATTATTAGCAAACCAATGTCTTTTTTTCATTAATTTTATTGGTACATTTAGGTATACAATATGATGACATTCATCATCGGAAATTTGTACCTTTATATGATATATCTTGGTTCTCATTTTTCCCCCATTCCCCTGCCCTTCCTTCAACCCCTCTACCCCTCCCTATTTTTTCCTTATCTCATATTTACTCCTTTCCCTTCTTTCCTTTCCCTTACCCCTCCCACTTCCTCTTCCCCTTTGGACCTTTTCTTTCTGTTTCACGTTATTTATTGTACATTTTGATTCTTATTTACACTTTCAGTTTCTCACACTGGAGAGCCTATTCAGTATTTACACACGTGTGTCTTGTTTATTTCACTTAAGAGTATGGTCTCAATGTACATCCATTTAGCTATAAATATACTCTTTATATAGAAGAACCCAAGAACTGCACCAAAAGTCATCTAGACTTAATAACCAAATTCAGTAGAGTAGCTGGACACAAGGTCAACACACAAAAATCAGTAGTCTTCCTGTACATGAACAACAGACTCGCTGAGAGAGGAACTGGAGAAATAACTCCTTTCACAATAGCATACCAAAAATATGAAATACCTAGGAATCAAACTAATGAAAGAAATCAAAGACCTTTACTCTGAAAACTACAGCACTCTGAAAAAAGAGATTGAAGATTATATCAGAAAACGGAAAGACATCCTTTGCCCCTGAGTAGGAAGAACCAATATAGTAAAAATGGCCATACTTCCAAAACTGTCATATAGATTCAATGCAATCCCAATTGAAATTCAAACAGCATACTTCACAGACATTGAGAAAACAATCCAAAAATTCATTTGGAATAAGAAGAGACCTAGAATAGCAAAAGCAATTCTAGGCAACAAAGGCAAAGTAGGGGGTATCACAATCCCCAACATGAAACTATACTCTAAAGCTACTGTGATAAAACAGCCTGGTACTGGCAAAGAAACAGACCCGAGAATCAATGAAACCTAGGAGAAGATGCAGAAAGAAATCCAGACTTACTCAGCCCCTCATCTTTAACAAAGAAGCCAAACACCCTCACTGGAGGAAAGATAGCCTCTTTAATAAGTGGTGCTGGAAAAATTGGGCTTCAACTTGCCAAAGATTAAAACTAGAACTGCATTTCTTACCATGCTAAACTAAAATCAAAATGGGCCAAGGATCTAAATATTAAAACAGAATCACGAGATAGGCTGGAAGAGAGTTTAGGTATAGCTCTTGAAGACATTGGTGTAGGAAAAGATTTCATGAACAAAACCTCAGTTGCGCATGAACTAGCACAAAGTATCAACAACTGGGGATCTCATCTTATTAAAAAGCTTCTGCACAGCAAGAGAAGCCACCAACAGAGTGAAGAGGCAACCAATGTCTTTTTCATGAAACTTTTTTTTTTGTACCAGGAATCGAACTCAGGTCCTTGCACTTGCGAGCCAGTCAGCGGAACCACTGAGCTAAATCCCCGGCCCTAACCAATGTCTTTTTAACATGAAAATTTTTGGAATCCCTTCAGAGTAGATCCATGGATTTTTTTTTTTTAAACACAAAATGCACCTTCAAACATAGGAATTAAAGGTTGGGAAGAATTTGATGTTCACACTTTTATCAACATCTTTGTCCTTTTACATCATGAAGAGTTTCAATAGAATGAATTTTTCTATTTCATAAAATAGGAAATAGACATCGTTTTAGTCACAAGTTTCTGCTTCAAGATTAACCGGGTCATTTAATAGTGGATACAGTAATCACCATGGTCAAAATTAAGTGAAAAATATCTAGTGAACCCATCAAAAAAATAAAGACCAATTGCTAGAACTTCAGTAGTTCCTACAGCAGTCCAGAAAATCCTTGATCTGTGTCACTCTGATACTTATTAGGAGCATGACACCAATATGCTCACATTTGCTTCTTTACTGGAAATGCAGTTTACTAAATTTAAAATTACTAAACGTCTTCTAGTCATGAAGGTGAAAGGGAAAATAAAGCCTGGAAATAAAAGCAGGAGGATTGTGGAGAAAATAAATTAAAAGAGTGAAAATATGTAAACAACATTTTAATAGATCTTTTGTGTCTGTATTCTCTTATTAAGAAGTGAATTCTTCTTTTGTTGCTTGTGTTTCAAGGGGTGGCAAATAATACAGTAAAGAAACAAGTAAACAAATGTAATAACTCTGTTCATATATCATATGTTAGGGAGTTTGGAGAAATATCAACTTGGTGTGAGAGAAAACCTCTCAGTTCCTCAAATCTCTGTAAATTCAGTAGAAGTGCCTATTTGCACTGGAGCTATGGAGAATCCATACCTTAGCATTCTTGAATAACTCAGTAGAAGGAATGACTTGTGTATGAGCCCCTAGAAGAAGTGTCATGGCATCAGGATGCTATCTTCAATTGCAATATGGCTATCAAAAGCTAAAGTGATCTATGCTATACTTGATCAGAAGGAAAATATCTAGGAGGAAGACAAGGAATAGTTCAGATTTATTTTGTACTGGTCAAATCACACTGAGAGTTTATTCAACATCCTTCTCTCAAAAAGAGAGAGAGAGGAGGGAGGGAGGGGGGAGAGGGAGAGAGAGAGAGAGAGAGAGAGGAAGAAAGAATCGAGTCCCCTGTGTATAATAGTAACATGTGGCCAGAAGAAATAAAGAGAAACAAAAGCAAAAGCTTACAAGAAGTGAGTATGGACATGCTACTTTGTATAAGAGATTTCAGGTCTATTTTTTATCAATGGTTAATTTAAACTACTGCAGAAAAATTATAGGCTGAAAAAATATTAATTAATAAGAAAATTTCCTAATAGATGGAATGGAGGCTTCCAATGCTCAGAAAAGTAGTTCCTAATTATTATTCAAGTGCTTATTTAGCACAAATTGGCATTTATGTTCAGGAAGATTCAAGGTTTGGATAGGAAATTGAGCTAAATTATAATAGCTATTATTTATGTAAGACATTTTTCTGTTAGATCATGTGATAGTCATATATGTTATTGCTAACCCTCAGAAGAGTTTCACAAGGTTTGTTATTAATCCCTAAGTTATGTTATAAATCCCATCCCATAGGTGAGAAAGCCAGGTCAACAGCTCTCCAGGGTTTCCTGATCCATGGTGAACTATTTTCAGGTTTCAGAGCTAGTATCCAAATCTAAACTTTCATGCCTTCTAAATCTCTCCATTTTATTCTGATATTCCTTGACACTGACCAAGTCTGACCTATGAATAGTATTGTTTTCAACAAAGTTGTTTGTGTTTCCTCACATGATATCTAAAAACTGTCAGAAACATGAAGTATATCCTCTCAGAACCTCGCAAGACCATGTTTCCTGAAGCTGGTAACAGATTGTAGAAGGAGCCTGTTTCCCACACACCTCACAGAGGTGCTCCTCAGTTCAGCCTTCTAGTTCCCCATATTGTCTTCATGCTTCTGAGACATCCACTATGGTAGCTTTGCTCATCTGCTTCCAATCAAAGCATTTTTCACCTCAAGAATTTTTACTTCAAGAATTATTTCTCCCTCTGTGTTAGTATAAATGGCTTCTGCTATTATGGTTTCCTTTTCTTCCTTAGCTTTGAGATAATCTTTTGTGAAGTGAGCTCCCTGGGAAGACTTGTGGGTTACTGGGAATAGTCTTTACTCTGACTCACATTCTGGAGAATTGTGGACTGCAGAAGATATTTTTCGCTTCTTCTGAATTCCTAAAGTTGCAGATATAACTAGCAGGCAAATTATATAGTTTTTTCTCCCTCCTTTCTAGTTTTGCCTTATTTACTAGGTACAGCTCTTTACAGAGCATAAAATTCTTCAGAGACCACGGTTTTTATTTACACACTTATCTACTAAAGAATAGACCTATAGTGGAACTTTGAAAATAGCTTTCTTAATCAACTTAATCATCTGATTGGGGCTATGTTTGAGGCAAATAATAATCCATGTTTATTTTATCAATCTATTTTTTGTGGAAGTAGCCTTTCATGTTCTCCTAAGAAAGACTGACATTGACATCACCACTTGGATTAAATGAAGTGACTGATTCTGGGTTTTCTTGTGGCAAAAACTAGATTTATCTGCAAATAGGAGAATCTTCCTTACTTAAGTCTTTTGTTACCCCAAGATTGCAAATACATAACAGAATTTTTAAAAATCAACAGGCATTTAAGACTAGAAAAAAGAAAAGTACAGTTTATTGATAATTTATAGTGTGCTAGATACTAATCAACCATTGCATTTATCTCTAAGAATTAGATTTCTTAGACATCTATACAAAGCCTTTATTTAGTAGACATTGTTTCAAGGTGTTTAACATGATGAAAAAATGCTTAGGAACATTTATGCTTTATTTCCTAGAACATGTTTTTCATGGTAGAGTTAAAAAATCAAAACTGTAATTCTTTTTTTTTTTTTGGTACCAGAGGTTGAACTTGGGTCCTTGCACTTGTGCAGCAGGCGGCGAAACCACTGAGCTAAATCCCTGGCCCAAAACTGTAATTCTTAATGGAATCTTTCTTTCTAAAATTCCTTCAACCCAGCCCAAAGGAAAGGGCCACCATCCATCCCGCCACTCCTGGCCCAGTTGAAGGGGTTTGTGGGTCACGGTCCCACTGCTCCTTGCCCAGAGGAAGGGGCTTCTGGGCCACCATCTGTCCCACCACTCCCAGCCCAGAGGAAAGGGCCTTTGGGCCGCTGTCTATCCTGCTGCTCCCGGCCCAGAGGAAGGGGATTTTGAGCTGCTGTCCCACTTTTCCCAGCTCAGAGGAGGTGAGCCTTACAGGTGTCAACAGCACTGCAAACCCCACACCCCGGCGAAATGAAAAGACACGTAAATAAGTCTCAAAACCAGACTTCCAGATCACCTACAGCAACCCCAAAGGGAAATGAGATGGAACACTCTGATACTCAACCAC
>NW_004624801.1:1184096-1208639 GCF_000247695.1 Heterocephalus glaber
GGGGTAGTGGTACGGGCAGGGGAAAGGAAAGAAGGGAAAGGAAAAATGATGAGAAATGGAAAAAATGGAAATAAAGTCTTTGTAAATAGGGAGGGGTGGAGGGGATGAAGGGAGGGCTAGGAATGGGGAAGAAATAAGAACCAAGATGCATCATGTAAAGGTACAATTCCCAGTGAGAAATGTAAATGTGCTGTGTACCTACAATGTACCAATAAAAGAATTTAAGGAATTAAAAAAAATAAAATTCCTTCAAAGCTGGGCATGGAAGCATTATTAAAAACATTTTTGTGTTAGATCTTGTGTAATCCCAGACCTAGGGTGGTTGGGGCAGAAGGATTCAGTGCAAGTTTGAAGGCAGCCTGGAACCCCAGTGCGAGAGAGAGAGAGAGAGAGAGAGAGAGACAGAGAGAGACAGAGAGAGAGAGACAGAGAGAGACAGAGAGAGAGAGAGACAGAGAGGATGGAAGAGGAGGGGGGGAGGGAGGGAAGGAAGGAAGGAAGATATTTTTAGAATACTTGGATACATGGAAGAGCACAAACAGTGAACATGGACCCATTCCTTTAGATAGGTCATGAATATTAAAGCTGAGTATTTATTTGTTCACTTACATGTTTTTCTCAGGATTAGCAGAAGTGAAGGCAATTTTTCTGAGACATTGCTTCCTTCTGGAGGAAAAGAACACAAAAGTCGGAGGGCTATGGCTCTGGCACTGAGTGTACATGATCTAAACTTAATGTAGGCTTAAGGTGAACATGAGAGAATCGCTGTATCACAAATGGACCCAGATTTACCCATGATTTCCAATCCCCTCCATACTTTCAGGCAGAAATATTGCTGATAGTTTGCCAAGCACACAAAGGCCATGGCTTTCACCATTTTGCAAGCAAAAGAACCAGCATTTGAAACTCCTTTGAAAAAATTTTTTTTTCACATTAAGAGGCACCACATGGACAGAACGTGCCATAAATAATGTGTGCTAACATTTTCTAAAAACTGGACATCAATTAATGCTAATTTATGAGGAAACTTCTATGGAAGAGCATAGTTCAGACTCATAACCACCGAAAACACTCATTAATATAAATGTGAAGGGAGGCTTTTTAAAGGGCATTAAGTTAAATGCATATCATTACACTGAAGGGTCATAATTTATTGAATATTCAGAGGAAAGGAAACTTTACCCTGTATGTTTCCAAAGTTAATGTTTTAGCACATGAATCAAGAAAATAAAACAAAGATGAGAATGTGATCTTAAGAGTGGCATTCAGTGAAAACTGAGCTTCATAACAGCATTCTTTTCTCTTTCACAAACTCTAGAACATTTTGAGTGGGTCAGATAGTGTTCATGCATTAGAGGGAAAACGAAATTTCTAATTCTTGAGAGACTTATTTATCTTAGGTAGTACCAGTAAATGAAATGTAAAAAGAAATCTTTATTTGGTTTTTGTAGGTGTGTGTGTATGTGTGCACATGTGTGTGTGTGTGTGTGTGTGCCCATGTCCTTACACTCTTTCCTCTCCAACCTGTGAGAGACTGTAATCAGACAAAGGCTCTTAGCATGATATTGAAAGTCATCATTTCAGTAGATGATAAAATGTATACCTCCTTCTAGAGAGATCATTCTCAAATTAGATCCTGTTCTAAGCCAGGAGTAGTGGTGCACACTTGGGAGGCTGAGGCAGGACAATCCTAAGTCCAAGTTGAGCCTAGGAAACTTAATGACTTAAGAAAAACCTGTCCGAAAATGAAAATATTAAAAAAGGCCCAGAGATATTGCTCAGTGCTAGAGCCCTGAGTTCCATCCTCAGACTGAAAAAAAAATTTAATCATGCTTGAGAATCTTGGAGAGCTTGTTAAAGCAGAAAACCCTGGGTCTCTTCCCCAGTTTCTCTTGCAGCAGATCTCCTGTGGGACCTGTGAACTTGCATTTCTCACAAGTTCCCCAGTGATGTTCTTGGTGTTGCTCTAGGGAATCCACTTTGAGAACCACTGCAGGAAAGAAGACTCTATTCATTGGTCCATCCCATTCTTTGGTGGTAAAAGTTGGTTTTCAATAAATAAATGACATTGCTTGTTGTGAGAACAAAGAATAAAACATATATTAAGTAGTTTCCAAATGATCTATAAATAACGGCCTTCACTTCTCAGAGCAAACTAGAAAACTAACTTGGAATAATAAATTGCTTTCTATTAATTTCAGATTCTTCAAGTCTTTCTGTAGCTACCAGCAACCTCTTCAGATAGTATAACTTTTAGTTAAAAAGTGAAAAAGGAATCCATTAATTCCAAATTCTTCATAGGAAGTGGGAATCTTCTGATTTGCTTACAGTGAAGCCGTGCATCGTATTAAATCATCACAGTCAATGTGAAAAAATCATAGCAAGAGTTATATTTGGATGACTAAATATTTACAGCTTATCTCTGAGAAAAGACTGATGAAAGTAGGATAAGCAAAAACATTCCCCAAGAACACAGGGAGGGAAAATGAGAATGAATTTTAGTGAAGATGTCATTTTTAAATTGAGGAAGTACAATTCTTGTTTATATTTTCTTCATAATTCATTTTTGGAAAAATCTCTCTCCTTGAATCTCTTCATTTGGTAAAATTAAGTCTGAAATACCTCCAAAGTTTACCTAATGCTTGGTGCTAAAAAAGAAAAACTATGTCCACGTTCCTGATTCTAAGGAAAACATTTGTGAATCAGTCATGTAAAGTCCTTTATCACAGAAGGAAGGAGTATGAGTTTACCATGCAAAACTCACTGTATGAAACTGTGTGAAATGTTTCAATTATTTCTATAATCACATTTAACATGTTCCAGATATAGTACATTAAGCACATAGCCAAAAAATGTTCCAAGCCTATGCTGTTTTTCATTTTGCTGCATTGTAAGTGCATGAAACACATGTTAGGAATATATTTCATATTCTGCATTTGTAAAATATCAAATTTATATCAGTAGAAACCACAAAAGCAACACAGGAGCTGCCCCCAGAGCAAAGCCATTTTGCAATCAAACTTTTAACACCACATTATCATTTTAAAGAACAAATCTCCTGGTTGAAATGGAGAAAATTATTTTTACAACTCCTGGTAATTTTCCTTATGTATTTATTTCACAAGCTTCAAAACACACACTCAATAAGAATTAGTCTCCAGTTTCTACTTTGTAATACATGCCATTCTCAAAGTACACAGTAAAAATAAAATTAATTCAGTATGATTGCTTTTATTCCATTTTATAACACAGATCCAGTTTTGTGTGATTCTTTAAGTTTACTCCAATCCATCTGTATGCTATAGTTCTTCAGACTATTCTGTAATATAAATCTATCAAGAAAGAGATTTATTCCTCTAAGGGCCTAAGTACATTTATTTGCAAACATCATATCACTTTAGTATATTTTTTGTCCCAGATGAAATGTTGGTAAGTACCTTATGAGAAATTTCATTATGCTACTGAGCTTGCTGTCACTACTAAATTTTAAGGTTTTCCCCCATGTCTTAACTTCTGTAATTATAGATGATACTATATTATACTACACTATTTTATTATAATTATAGATGCACAGATTTGGGTAGCCCCAGTACAACTTGTCTTAGATTGAATTACTTTCTAATAATAAACACTGTTGTGACTGGATTCTATTGGCATTTGCTCAAATTTACAAATCCTAAGTTATATATTCCTTAGTTTGTCTGACAAATCTTGGTCAGTTTAAGATACATCTGAGACAAGCTTATTCTCAAATAGAACCTAACTATAGAGCTAAAATTCTTACTACCCTGGCCTCTTTATTGCTATTTACGATCATTTGGAATTAGCTACAATGTAAGAAAGCATCTGATGGCTATGTTTTGGAAACTCATAGCCACAGCAAGCAAGCTCAAAAGACTCTCAGTCAAGATTCTTTCCTTGACTTCTCCCTTATTTGAAATTCTGCAGCTTTAAAAAAAAAAATCTTTAGGTCATGTTTCATTTAGCATACACTGAGTTGTTCTTTATTCAATTTAAAAAAATTATACATATATAGTTGTGAATTGTGTATATGTGTAAAAATAGATCAAATGCCTTGCATCTTCTTAAGGTTAATTATATGACTTTATTAATGAAAGTAACTGTTATAGTATAGTCATTTTATGTTATCATCATCATCCTTTTTCTTCATCATAATTTTCCCAAATAGATACCTTTCTAATGCTCCACTCTGAGGCACAGAGAAGCTGTAGGATATGCTAAGGTTGATTGTTGGTATCTGAACTCCCTTAGGGTGATAGGGGAGTAAATACACTGCCTCTGCTCTTAACTAACTCTAGAACGCTGACATATTCTTGCAAGATAGATGTATTTTTGCTTTAATTCTTAAAGCAGTAGAGCCTTACTCTTTTTGGCAAGTTAAGTAGGAGTATAAATGATAAGCCTTACACTTTTGGATAGAACATCAACAGATATATTTTATATTACAATTTTTAGAAGTAATATAGCCTCCATTGGCCTTTCAATTCATAGAAAGTATAGACCCTATAGAACTACATTTCTGCACTCTTATCCCTTCATTCACCAAAACTCTATCCCTTCTCCAGCTAAGCCCAAAGGCTACATCCTCCCTGGAAAAAATGTCTACAATTTACCTTGCTCATGACCCCTGTGAGACTCCTTGGTAGTTTCCCTGAGCTCTTGGGAACATCCACCCTTACTGTTGTCCACAAGACCCCAGTGGCACTGGCTCTTCCTGAGGACACTGCTATTCTGTCCTTTGTTGATACTGTTGACTCTTAGAACGTGTCATTCCAATGTTTCCTAGCCTCTCTATGGCCTTCAGCCTGTTCTTTTCATCATGATGGTGTTTTCTTGGCCTCCCTTTCCCTAGTTGGAGTCCTGTCACCATTTAAATCCTGTTTCAAGGCTACCACTCTAGGAGGACTTCTCTGAGTATCATCTGCCTGGCCTCTTGCCTTGCTCATGCCACTCTTCTATCACTTCATTCTCAGCCTTATGCCCATCACAGGTACAATCCTTGCATGTTCTCTATCCATATTTATGTATTTTCTTCCAGACTGATGATAAAAAAATACAGCCTGCACATCAAATTCAATCAGTTGATTGCTTACACAAGTAGTTGTGTTGGAGCACAATCACACCCACTTGCTTATTCTTTGTCAGTGGAAGTTTTAGGGGTGTAACAGAAGAGTTGAGGAGTCACGACAGGGACCACCCAACTGGTAAAGTTTGAAATATTTGCTCCCTGGCCTTTTGTGGAAAAATATTTTCAATGCTTGTTCTTGATCAAAAAATCCAAGAGAACAAGGTTAAGTGAAGAAGAGTATTTGGATTAATAGGAAGCACGAGAGTACCTGTGATCAAATTCAAGCCCCATTAATTATTTAATTGTGTTACATGCCATAAGTTGCATAACATCCCTATTCCTCAGTATTCTCATTGTCCAGTAGGGATACTGTAATAGATGCCTTATCATGAAGCTTTCATGAATTAATGCCAATAATATACAGAAACTGGTATATGGCACCTAATGAGCACTATATAAGTGACAGCTTTTACTATCATTCATTGATGATTTCTTAGCACCTGAATAAAAAAATAAGTAGCTAATAAGGACTAAATAAATAAAATAAAATAACGAAGGCTCTCCTTTGACACCACCATAGTTTGTTTGGATTTTCTAATAAGACCTACTATGTTCTGTATTGTATTAAAATGCTCACTTAACAGTGTCTTCTCCTAAATCCTCTGAGGGCGTGAATTTTATCCTGCTCATGTGTGAATCCCTGGAGTGATGAGCACCATGCCTGGAACAGGGCTCTCACTCCTACCAGCAGGTGTAGAGCAAGCTACCAACAGCAGATGAACCCAGTGAACTGTGAGAGACTCTGCCTGCCAATCATTAGTTTTCACATTCATTTTTATTGTGTATTTTTAGAGTAACTAGTCTGTGGACGACATCTTGCTGTAGATGGTACAAAACTGGGCCATTGCCCCTTACTTCAAGAATATTATAAATCAATAGGGAAGAAAAAACTAATGTAAAACACATATACTTGAGTACTATCTAACTTACAAAGACCATTAAACAGTGAGACATTCCAGAGGAGGAAAATATCATCCACAACACCACACAAAAAGGCATCGTGAAATTGTATAAACAGCTCTCTCTCCCTTTAACAGGACCATCCAGGAAATAATGCACGTGATTCTGTCTTTGCTGATGGATTATCAGTTATTTATTTTGTTATATTATGAATTAAACTTATGGATATTTCTACCTAGAATAATTAATCTACCTGTGAATTTGATCAAATTGATGGAGCATTGAAAACTTGGTGGGCTTTGTGGACACTTTTTGCATAGTTGGGATGTATTTCTTCAGTGTTTTAGCAGCATATTAGGGAGTTCCTTAAAGATTAGTGAAGTTACTTAAACTCAGCAAGATATTAGCACTTAATAAAGCTCTCTCAGTTATCAACAAGCAATATTCATATTCTGCGGCAAACATGAATCACAGCAAAGAGCCAGGAGCAAACATTATGTTCCACCTCTCCCAGAAAGAAGGCCTTACCCAGTTGAAGTGTCCTGATCACATACAACAGCTCATTGGTGGGCAGGTGTAGACTCCACACTGGCTATTATGACCTGCTTTGCTGTGTGTGTTTCGATGTTATCTCCTCACTTCTTTTTACACTACAGAAATGGTTTGACCCAAATGCGAATGTACCTGGCAAGAAGTGTCATACTTCACAAATTGCTAATCAGACCAGAGAATCCAGGAGCATAACGCCAGTTCAGCTCAGGCCACAGGGTCCTGCAATTGACATTGTCAGTATTCCCCTACTGTAAGCAGTTACCACACATTACCTTGAGCATGAGGCTGTGTTTGTGCCTGAGAGCTGGCCACCACAGCCTGGCTTAGCTGGAATTCGGGCTTCTGGAAGTCATTTTCTACCACGTGCATGCTTCAATAAACCTGGAAAATAACTTAAGCAAAGAGACCCAGGGTGATTTTTCTTCTTTAGTTTTCTTCTCCCCACCCCCGCTCAACTAAGCTGTAAAACTAAGTCCTCCTTTATCACAAAAGTCTCCACTCTATAATCCAGTTGACTTTCAGGGTTTGCTTTTGCACATGTTTGTCTCTTCCTGTGCCACTAAATCGAATCAGCTGCTGTGGATTTGGGACTGATGGTGATTGCTGAGGTGGGAGAGATTTGGGCTGCATTTGTTGGCTGCTTTTGCATAAGACACAGAGATCAAGCAGGACAGTTTTTGATATTAGTGGAGTTTGCTAGGTATATAGGTTATTTGATTCATTTTGTAATTTTTAATTTGATTTCTGATCATTTGTTGTCCCATATAAATCTTGAAATCTGGGCATTAAGGCATTTCTTTTACACCACACAGAATTTAACAACATGGCCAAATTTACTGAGTATTGATGTAATTATTAAAAACAGTGTAGTCTGAGCTAACTGGTCTGGGTGTCAAAGTCTTGTTGTTGTTGTTGTTAATAGTGTTACAGGATCACACGGATATTTCATGTGTACTTGTTTGTGTGTACACGTGTGTGGTGTACATGGCAGGTTTAATAGAACTAATACCAGAGGAAATATGTAACTCAAAATGTTAAGCATGTTCTTCAGAAAAAGGGACAATCCAGTCATAATAAAGCTTGGATTCCATTTTCCAAAATGAGCTTTTCCCTTCAACAAAGTCTTGTGCTGTTGTATATAGCATGAGTTAGTCTGATGGCATGAACCCTAATGAGCTGGATTTTAATCCTACTCAAGCAGCTAACTAGCTATGTGACATGCCAAACCATGGAACATTTCTGAGTCTCACTGTCTCCCAGTAAAATAGAGACCATAACATTTATCTTAAGGTAACATCACAAATTTTATTTTGCCTGGATATACATGTTTTATATTGTATTTTAAAAATACTAATAGTATTATGCAAAAAAATACTGCTAACTTTACTGGAATGAGAATTCTCATGATTATTTTCTTCCTTTATGATTATTTTCTTTATACCTCTTTCTCCTTCCATAATATCTCTGACTACTCATTCTTATCCTTTAGTCTACGGATCGGCAATTTTTCTATAACGAGATATATAAGAAATATTTTCAGCTTTTCCAGATGCACAGTATCTGTTGCTATTCAGTGTAAAAACTGCCACAGAGAACAGTAAACAAATATGTGTAGCTGTATTCCAATAAAACTTTAGGTACAAGACACTAAAATTTGAATTTCTGATGTTTTTCTCATGTTACACAATAGTATTCCCCTTTGGAATTATTTAACTATTTAAAAATATAAAGAAAAAATTACAAAGGAGACCATTTTTCACTCTTGGTCTTATAAAAACAGGTGGTTGCAGTCTTTATTTAGCCTGAGGGTCATAGTTGGCCAACTGTGAGCAGAAAACTGAGCTTGGTGACATGGCCAGAACTTTCAGAAAGGCATTTCTTGGCTTCTCTGAAATGTATGAGTCAGAGTATGAAAGTGTTCATCCGAATTCCCAGGTTCCGCCTCCAGTTTAAATTCTTCATGGATAAATTAATGAGTGTTTTCAAATATGATCAATAATAGTTATTTCTTTCAAACTACTAAACTTCAAGCAATGGAAATACCAATTGCTCCTTTGGACACTTACCAATTTGAGGCTCTCTGTAAAGAACTACTGCAGTGCATTGAGGCTGGAATGAGTCAGAACAGAAAGGTGAGCAGGAGGTTACACCAGTCATCTCCTCTTTTTACACGTAAGTTTAACAAGTTTGCTCAAAAGTAAAATTGCAGAGAACCATATGAACTGAGAAGGGGCACTAACCACACAATTGCTAGAAACTTATCCAAAACAGAAACAGAACCAAAAAAAAAACCTCCACAAAATTTTGGGCTCTTCAATAATTCTATATTTTAGGTGTTGGATCAGATATTTCTCCTTCAGTTTGGAGTTTGATGGTAACACTAGGAATTTGAATACATGGAATGCCCTGCTGAATAGACCCAGTTTTCAGGGAAAGTTTTGGAGCAAGCAATGTTGTTGTATTTGACTACTGTCTCTATTGTATCATCTGTACTTTTGATTGCCTACTACACACCTTTGTACTATTATCCTCGGAGACTTGCTTCTGCAGACATGGTCACCCTAGGAGATTCCTTTTGCTTTAGCCAAGAAGATCCACTGGTGATCAACTCCCCAATCTATCTGAACCAGGTCTTTCCAAGAATTCAGAGCTTCAGTGTCACCTAGAGCCACCTTTAAATTCCTGTAGTGCAGGAATTCATTCTCTTGCAAACAGACACCCGGATGGAAAGGTGGTGCATATATTATCCACATCTGTCTGCTAAAAATCCTGCTCAGTTTCATGCTTTTAGGACAAATTCCAGGCAAAGGGCCACTGGGAGAGGCTCCATTTCTCTGTACCCCATGCCCAGCTCTGTCAGTTAGGCAGCAGAATAATTTCTTTCATGAGGTCTGTCTTAGCCAAAGAAAACATACCCTTGCCCTGTGGCATGAGACCTCTAAAGGGAAGGGACTGTGTTCTGAATTACACTCCAAGGGGAGATGACCTGAGTTTAGATGCCTTAAGACCTGGAAAGGCCTGAGACAGGACTATATCAAAGATGGACTTTATCATTTGGTATGGTTAGAAAATCAATTTTCTGTATATGTAACCATGGCATGGATAAAATCCACCTCTGAGACTCTGACTCTCCTTTCCCCATGGTATAAATTAGAAGGATCGCATTTGTATTTGAGTAACAACGTGAAAGAAACAGGCATCTCAAAGGTGAAGCCAATCACTGAAAAAGGATATAAAAACAAACTTTTAATAAAGAAATGGAAAGATGTCATTTACTCACACTGATTAAATTAGTAAAAATATAGGCTCCTTCAAGGTCCCTGTTTTGTTTCCTTATGCATCTAATGGAAAATTGTTCTTGATCCAGGATTTTATTATTATTGTTATTATTTGAAATGCCACCTTAGAAAAAATATTTCCATTTGATACCCACCTTACTAGGAGAGACTCGGTACAAAAATAAATAGTTGAAAATGTGCTGTGACTGAAATAGTGTTAGCCAAATTAATGCTAAATTTCCATCTGGATTTCAGCACGCTACCACCCAGAAATATTTTCTGGATCTCATTTCTATCCACTTTTTTTTTCTTTTTTAAAAAAGATTCCCTCCACTTAATGATCAACTAGAGCAAGGTTAGGTGATTGCTTAAAGCTAAATTGTTGTTTCTTTAAGCTTTTAGGCTGGTTCACTATCTCTAAGAGGTAGATGTATGTCATGTGATTCTAGCAGAAAGGGAAGCTTCTAACGTTGCTCTTTTCCCCACATTAGCCCCTGGACATTTTAGCAGAATTGTCCTTAGGATATATAGACTTAGTGAGGACAAGACTTTTGACAGCAGGGCTCATACAACTTTGCATCTCTTCTGGGTGCCTCATGCAGCTTTGTTTCTGCAGCTTTTATGGGAAAAAATGTAGAATTAATAGAGCCTCAAACAGAAAGGATGAACTAACTAGGTGGCCATACTGCAGAATATTATTTATATCTTAACATACCTTTATTTCTGACACTTCAAAAATGTCTTGGTTCATTGAAAACTTCAAACATACAATCAAAACTTTTTTGGATTAATTAAACTCTTATTATTAGGGAGCAAAGATAAAATAGAGAAGTCACAAGTCAGGCCTGCTTCCAAGTTTAGTTGCTAAGTCACTCTATGACATTGTACAACTTATATAACTTATACAACTCTCTGGGCCTTTAAAAAAATAAACACAAGTAAAAATGACACTAAAAATAGCTACAAACTGCTTGGGCTTATTTAAAGTTTCTTGAATAGTTCTAAATGGCCTTTAGAAACATTAAAAATGCTCTATAGTAATAACACCTCTTTTGCTAGGAAGATAAGCACAAGTTATTTTTTACCTTATAGAGATTGTCATTTAAAAATTCCAACTGAAATATACTGGGCGTCACTTAGGTGCTAAACAATGTACTAGGTACTTTATAAATATTGTCTTGAACCTTGACCAAAACTTGGTAAGTGTATAATTTTCTTCAAATTTTATAAAAGAAATAACAAAACTTCAAAGAACTGATATGTCCAAGGTTGCACAGTCAGTAAATGTTACAAATGTTATCAGATTCCATTGGCTGACACCAAAACACTAGACATTAATCATCTTCTGCACACTGAACATGTACCTGGAACAACAGCTTCCTTTTTGAGATCACTTTAGGGCTTCTAGATAGTTTTGTGTACAACATGTAAGCCAGAGGAGATTTTTCTACTAGACCTGAAGTCCTATCTGATAAAATATATTAGTATTATCTGGAACCAGTGGTCTCAAAACCTTCTTCTATATTGTTAGCTACCTACTACACTGTACAAATACATACGCAGAGGTGTGTGTGTGTGTGTGTGTGTGTGTGTGTTGTTAATAGGTAAAGACTGAAAAAATTAAAGGTTTAATTTTTTCTCTATTTACACTTTTTTAATTTATTGACAACAGCTACCTCTACTTTCTTTCCCCTTCCTAAATATCAGGTTTTATAGGAAAGGCCAGAGATTTGATGGCAGAGCAAAAACCAGCTGTCCTTGTATATTCGAGAATCAGATAGACGAAATTAGAAGATTGGAGTTATTCAGAAGAGATTGCAGTTTTGCTTAGTGTGGTTGAGAAGAACTGAGAATAAGTAGATGGATATCTGTAAAGATATATCAGAGAGCAGGAAGTTTTGCTTATGAATTTAATATATGGGGAGGGAACAAATAGGAAAGAAGAGTGCCTTGGCTAACGTCTAAGTTTTAAGGTTTACAACTGAGACAGATAACTTTAGAGAGTGATATCAATTCCTTCTCATAGCATGTAGTGAAGATTATGTTAATGAAATGAAAATCTATGCAAATTTGATGCAAATACAGAATTCTATAAATTCTTGTTTTGCGGGGGGACGTGTTATAACAAAATCACCAGATGGGTAATTTGTAAACAGTAGAGGTTTATTTCTTACAGTTCTGGAAGCTAGGAAGTCTAAGGTCCTGAACCAGCAGGTTCACTCCTCTATAGGAGCTTGCTCTCAGCTACCTAAAGGACACCTTGATGGTGCATTCTCCAGAGGAGAGGAAATGAGTCCTCAAATGGCAGTGGAGTAGGAGAGCAAGCTAGCCAAATGTGCACTGAAGCCCTTTTTATAAAAACCTTAATCCCATTCAGGAGAGAGGAGGAGGTCTTGTGGCCTATGTGCTTCTTGATACTCACATTGAGAACATCAGAATTTTGAAGGAAACGTATTCAAGCCATCAGTGCTAGATCATTCCTCCCAGGGAGCATCCATTGTCAAGAAACAACATACACTTCCTACTCATTTCCATATAAGTCATATACTCATGTCTCTAATTGAAAAGAGCCTGTTTGTTAGTTATCAGGATACGTTGGTAGGTAAGAACTTAGAGATACACAATTTCCTTATGGACTTGGGAATATTCTCTTCATCTTCCTCTGACCTCCTCCCCTCAGCTTTTCCCGCCATGGGCTCCATTCCCAGGTGCAGGAGAGCCCACCTGAGCTGCACCTGCTGTGTCTTCTCAGGTCAGAGTGTAGTCAAAGTGCTCATGAGCAGTGAAGTGGCCAAGAGGCAAGAGAAAGAAGGAAAGGAGTTGGTTTGTGTTTTGAGCATATAAAAAGTTTGAAAATTTAATTTTAAAAACAAAAAAGTTTGCAGTTGTAGTGCACCATATAATAGATTTTCATTGGATTTATCATCTTTACTTTCTAGCCTGCCTCTTGTAGTATCAATTTTTACCAACAGTACTTTTCTGGTGGTACTCATAAGGTAAAGGTCTTCATGACTGATGTCCTGAAACTGTAGACACGTGGAATAAGAAATCTTTTTAGGAACATAAGGCTTGCTTGAGAAATATATAGTAAAGTTCTTTATTTCCAGTTACAATCCAGAACAATGGAAGGAGCGATTCCTAGATCCCATAGGAAACAACAAAGTGGTACTATTAAGTTTAATAGGTAGACTAAAAAATGTCAGCTAAAGGAATAAATTAAATTATTATCTCTGAAAAGTTAACCACGGTGTAATTTTTTAGCTTCTAAAAGACTTCTTGAGTATAAAGAATAACAGAATGTTATAAGTCAGGAATTTTGTTAATATGAATTTCCATGATTAAAAATGTAGCCATAGTATTTGGAATAAGTGAAAGATACTAAAGGAAAATTCAAAACAAATTTGAATTTAAGATTTCCAAAATTATTCTCCAAATCATACTCCTTTTCTCCTTTCACTGTTTCATTGCACTATGTCTTTATCACTAGCTTTAATCTTATCTTTATTATTTTGGCCATTTCTTTTAAGTAAAAAAAAAGTAAGTTAAATTCACAATTATATCTGAATTATTTCACATTTGGACAAATTTTTACATCTGATGCACAACACTGAGGCACTACTCTGTAAGTTAACATTTTTACTTTTCCAGGAGAGTTCAAGAACAAATCAATTGAATTATTTGGTTTAGAAAGAAATACTATTTTACTTTACAGAACTTGAGTTAATTAATAAAGGCCCTTTCCAGGTACAACCTGTGCAGGAGGCTTCAGGGTAAAGGCACTGCAATACACTAAATGCTGCCCATGAGAGACAAATTCTAATAAGCGTCATTAGTTGGCCAAAACCACAGGGTGGGGGTGTGAGTCTACAGATAAGCCTCTTCTTGCCTGCACACCCACAAAGAAGCACTCAATGGGCTGGAACACTAGATCCAAAAACCACAAACCAAGGGAGTCTGTCAAAAGCCCCTTTACAGAGTTTAAATTAAAGGAGGGGCTGCACTGCCTTTTCACACATTTCCTTGGGTTACAAGCTGATGCAAAACTGACATTTATGTTCCTCTAAAGAGGTCTTATTATCAAGTGAGCTTGGTATCGGTCAACAGACAGAAAAGCAAAATTCACCTTCTGAATTACCTAACAGCTCCCTTTCAACACTTAATCTTTTGCATTTTCTTTAGCCCCAAAGAAATAGGCAAAAGCAGATCATTCAAGTAGCTGCCTTCAATATCAATGCACCCATTTCTTGGGAAATGGAAGTTAAAGATGTAAAACAATTAAAAAGCCAACAAGTCATTTTCTTTAACAATAATGACTAAGAGCTACTGTGGAACTAGCTTCTACTATGCCAAGATTTCAATTTTTCAACCTGATTTGCAGTTTTTAAAATGTATCAGAACATATTCAAGGAATCTTTCTACAAGTCACATAGGGGAAAATGTAAAGATCCTAAAGAGATTGTTAAGTGCTGTATTTTACATTAAATTACAATACAGAACTTGACAATTATATATGACATTTACTTTTTGGTGCTGGCAAACAGTTTTAACTCATTCTGAAAATCCAACAGAACTAGGTCAGGAAGATAACTTCAATCTATATTATTAATGTAGTTTTGAATATGATACCCCAAGGCCGCTGTCAGAGGAAATTTCCAAGACTCTTCCATGTCATACTGTGCCTTGACCATGGACAGTAGAGAAAGCTTCCAATGCTAAATTAACCCAATATCAATGGCTTCAAAAATGAGCATATGTTTGACAGATGAAACATTGTATTTTTTATACCCAAGCACATATATGCACACACATAAAGACATACACATAAGGATACGTGGACACACGTGAGCATACAAACACATGTAATTTGTCTTGGTAACAAACCTACATCTTCATGGGTACAGTCCATCCTCATGGGTAAGTGGCATTAGTTATTTTTGAAAGTGTACATAGAAACTAAATAGTTAAATATCCTCTGACAAACATTTGTCTTATTTTTCCACCTGACTGAATAATTTGGAGTTCCTTGTTTCACTGTAGTTGTCTATGGAGTTCCCTGTTGATGAACCATACAGCCCTGTAATCCCTTGGAGATAGAAGGAAAATACTCATGTGTACCTTATTTTGGGGTGGGAGACAATTGAAATGTACAAGTGATATCTAGTTGTTTGAAGTTTTGAGATTGTCAGCATATCAGAATTTTAAAATAATTTTATCATTTGAAATCCTTGTGCATATGACATTTAAGTTGGGAAATATTCAAGCATTCATATGACAAGTTTTCTGGTTAATGTTGTACTTGACATTTTGGTACTACTATGGAGAAGATTTTCCTAAAGTATGGTATGTCTTCAATTCTTATAGCAAAAGTTCACTCATCTGAGAAAAGTCAAGGAAAATATACATGATTCCTACATATAAATCATTAAAGTGTCTTAAGATATAGTCCCTAAAGAAACTCAAATACGCAATCAGAAAATCCTGGGGTAAAAAGTAAGTGGTAAGAAATTCTGCACCATAAGCTCCGGCAATAACTTTCCCAGGTTAAGCATAAACACAATTTTCAAAATACATGACAAAGTTTTTACATGTGTAATGTTAGTTTGGGGAGATATTTTCCTCCATTGAGTGACTAAATATATAGAAAAAATTAGTTCTTCAATCATAGAGTTAAAACACAATCTGGTTTGACTCATGCTCTTATATATATTTTCACTGATTCTATGAAATTTGGAAACAAAATAAGAATATTGGATTTAAGGGTAAATTCTGTTTTAAGGGAAGGAAAAAAATGGAAAGTTGTTAACATTTTATACCTCCTTTGTGTATCCTATAGGCGTTTTCTTACAACAAAACATTAAAATTCTTTCTCCATAAGTGCTATTCTTGGCTTAATGTTTTATTGTATGTCATTTTTCTTTGTAACTGCAGCCTACATCTATGCAATATAACAGGTAACTTTTGGAAGAGATTGACAGTCAAAGGTGTTTTTAATTGGAAGAAGAAAGGTGGTTTCAATTTAATGAACAAGCTCAACTTCTACACTCTTTCCCCTCCTCAAAATTGACATTCAAAATTGAGTTTGGTTTTCACCACATACTTGTCTTCTACTCTTTCCATCACACCTGCCATGGAGTAGATAAAGGTGTGAAAAATGTGAGTCCACGCAAGCCATGAAGTTTTAGAAAGTGGTTATGGTAATAGGCGTCAAACAGAGTTGTGATTGTAAGAAAGAAAAATATGACTGCTTCAATTTTAATGTTTGAACTTGGGACATATATTTGGGTTTTGTCATATATTTCTGTTTTCCTGTGATTTTTTTGTTGTTGCTAGTATTTGGTTTTGGGGGAACTTAAAAATATGTATATATATATATATATATATATATATATATATATATACACACACACACACACACACATATATGCATGCTGGGAGAAAAACCAGACTAGATAGTATCTAGGTAATTTAATTTGATCACTTACTTAATATGAAAACTAGTCATTAATACAATACAAAAACTACCAGAAACTATGGCAGTCCTAAAAAAGTATGAAATTTAAGACAATTATTAAAATGATCCACACAGTAATTTAAGTAAATGGATCAAAATGTTTAAAATGCCACCCAATTTTAAATTTTTTTTTTCATTTTATTTTCTTTGGAAAGGAGTTGATAGTGAACAATGACCTAGCTTTACAATTATTTTCTTATAATACACTAAAAACTTTGGATTAAAATTATATATTCTTAGACTGAAATTAAATTCTGATTCTAAGATTATGTATTTTGCCAGATGAGTATATAAAAAGTAAATAGATGTTACAATATGTGGAGATCTGGCTCACCTAGTGGATTGCAAATTTTCTTTTGAGCTACATATATTCACATATTTGCATCTGTAACTGGTTCTGGAATTCTGACTGCTATTGATCCAGGGAGAGGCCACAGCAGTGTTGTTACATGGCATAAAACTCTTTCACATTTAGTTAACCATTTAGAATTGGTCTGTTGAACTGAATGTCCATGGGAAGACGAAATTTTCACATTCTATTCTATATTTCAAACCTGGTATTCAATGTTAAAAGCAAGGGGAAATGATTGGTGAGCACAGCTGGTGTAGGAGTGTGAACAAGTGAGTGAGGTTTTGGCACGTCTTACAACAAGGGGACCGGTGTGCCTAACCAGAATCTCTGAAAAAGAGCATAGCCATGAGCAGAATGAGCTATTGGACTATGTGAAATGTGCTCCCGTGTCATGAGGCATTTGCAGTTGTATAAAGTGACATGCAGTCAGTCCCATGTCATGTTTCTCTGAGGCAAGAAATCATGTGGGGAAAATATACCACCTGCTCTCATTCAGGTAAGGAAAAAGCATCGTGCACATTATATATGCTTGTGTTAGTGGATACACACTTTCAACTAACACATTTCTCAATTTACACATGGCTTAAGATGATTCCTACCAAGAAACTTCAGACAACTTGTCTTGTTGCGAATCATGGCTTTGTCACTTCCATACATGTGTGCCTTGAACACTTGCAGAGTCCATATCTCTGGGCCTTTTTAGCCTCGTCTCTAAAATTAGATAATGGCATATTCCTCATGGATCATGGATGGCGGTGGCCATTAGAGGGCTAGCATATGTACACCTGTAGGAAGGGTACGGGTTATGTGTACATGCTATGGTCAATTTTCAACACTTCTGTTACCTCATTAATTTACAAATGAAAGTAGAATTACCAAAAAAGAAATGATAGAGCCAAAACTACATTTACTCTTTACTCTAAAAATTAGATTTTTGTTCTGTTTTGTGGTAATAGGAATCCACCCCAGGGATGCTCTACTACTGAGCTATATCTCCAGGCCTTTTGTAAAATTTTGAGACAGAGTTTCACCAAATTGTTCAGGCTGACCTCACTTGCAATCCTCCATGTCAGCCTCCCAAGTAGCTGGGATTACAGACTCGTGCCACTGTGTCCAGTGGAAAAAGGTTTTCATCAGGCCTTGTATTAATCTGGCTCCAGCAGGGAAAGAAAACCTTGAACTAATGGGATATATCCATATCTATAAAGTCTATAGAGATTTTTATTTTAAGGAACTGGCTCACTCCATTTTGCAGAGGGTAAATCTGTAATGTGCAGGCCTATATTAAAGTCCTATCATTGCAGTCTCAAATCTGAAGGCAGTCAGGAGGCATAATTAATTCCTTCTTCAGAGGGACTGAAGTCTTCTGCCTTGAAGCCTTCAACTGCTCAGATGAAGCTTCCATACACTGGAAAGAAACATGCTTTACAGAAAGCACTGTAGGCTTAAATGATAATCACATCTTAAAGAAAACCTCTACAGCACACATTTGGACATCACAGCTTAGGAAAGCTGGCATATAATGTCACCAACTAGCTCAGGGTTCTTTTGCTCTCTTCTGATGGAAATCACAAATTGGCTCTGGGTTTTGAGTCCCAGTGTCTCAGCCCTCAGTGTTGCTGCTCTGCACTCTCAGTGCGGCAGCCTTGACTCTTAGAGCTGGAGTTTGGGGAAAATTTTAGCCACCCTTATCAGCTTCTCAGCAGCTGAGGTTGGTAATCCCCTTTTGTAATTTTCTGGTCTGCTTGCTTTTAGCAGCATCTACTGCTTCTTTGGGATTCTCTGGATGTCCCTGCCAGCCTGCCAAATGCCACTACCCTTCTGTCAACACAGGTTGATGCCAGTCACCTCTGGATGATGCTGCCAGGCTCTGATGGTCTCTGCTCCCATTTGCTTCTGATCTTCATTGGTCACTCCTGGTCTCTGATGCCAGTCTCTGGAACTCTTCAGGGTTAGCAGCCTTCTGGTGTTACCAACTCTTTTTAATGTGTCCTGCCCTGTCCACATTACACAATATTGAATCATGAGTGGGGCTATCTGAGCAAGGCTTTATGTGGACCTGTGCTGTAGCACAGAGAGTCAGTACAATCCGTGGAGCCTTCCTTGATCAATCTGAGGAGTGTGACTGAGTACTGTTGGTATGGATGAGCACCGGGCTGCACATATGCAGTTTTCTACATTTTGTGGACCTGTTTTAAAATGTTCATGATTAAAACAGTGGGAGGCAAAGGCAGAGTGGAGTCATCTGGGGTAGGTCTGAGATTCAGGAGTGCAGTGGCCACCTATCTCCTGCAACAACAACAGGACACCCACGGCAGCTACAGCAATCATGGCTCCAGTGCAGCAGAACTTTGGGAGAAGTGGCTGCTTAATTTACAGTTTGTCCATCTCTACGGAAATGACGGGGCTGAAATTGTGACTGTCTCTACTTTTCAGGAGCCTTTAGGAGGCCCAGCCATGTTGATCATGAACTCTTGGTATTTAGAGAATTGGGGGCCATTCCCTCCCTGAACTTTTCCTTGTCCAGCAGTTTCCTGCCAGTTCTTAGAGCTGTGGCAGTGGTGCCTGCAGCCCTGGCCACAGGGAAGTGGTGTTGCAACCATCACCTGAGCTGTGGCTCCTGCAAGCATGATTTATAGGGCAGTCGCTGAAGTAACACCAAGGGCAGTGGGAAGCCCCTGTGGTTGTCATACCAGGCCACCCTGAGGTATGGAGCAGGGACAGGGGAGTGACAGCTGCCGGTTGGGTCATGTCCCAAGGGAAGGGTCAGATAGCACTTCTTTTCCATTTCAATAAAATCAGTCATCAAAGGCACCCAGCAAGTCAATAACTACATACAGCAAATCAGAACTAATCTGAAAAGATTAGTCATGTATTCGTTGGTCTTCTTTTATTTTTATAAGTGAAACAATCAGTCGAGTTGATGTTTTATGATGCTATGAGTTGATGTTTTATTCTAGGTTCCAAAGACACAATAATGAACATAGATTTGTCCCTGGATAATGGAGGTTATATTCTGGTGTTAGTGAAAAAAGAGCAAATAAATAAATAAAACATGCATGCTGTGGAGAATAAGGAAAAGAGCAATGCTATTCTTTGAATGACATGGTAATGCATTATCAGTAGAGGCTTTAAGAGAAGAGACATAAAAGAAATCAGGGAACTTTTCATGCAGATAGCATTGGGAAGAACATTACAAGAAAATGGAAAAATACGAAATGAATGTTCTTAATATATAAGAAGGCAAGACTGGTTAAAGTTGAGCATGAGGTATTGCTAGTGGACTCAGATAAAAGACAGTGAAATAAGATCATGTGCAAACTTGTAGACTGTTGAGTAGTGGCAGTGGTGGTGGCAATGAAGGTTAGAGCATTTTGAACAGAGGAAAGACATTGCTGTAGTTTGCATCTCAAATATCCCTCAAATGGGGGGTTATTGAAGGTTGTTCCAAGCTTGGGGATTTGGGAAGATAGTAGAAAATTTAAAGGAAGACCTTTAGGACTTTTGAGCATTGCTCTGAAAAGAATTGTGGGATCTTGCCCTCTTTTTACTTCCTGATTTGGCATGAAGTGAACTGTTTTGTTCTGCCACATGCTCCTGGCATGATGTCCTCCCCATCCCACCACTAAAGGCCTAAAGCTACTTGGTGGGTTCACCTGATCATAGATTGGAACCTCTGAAACTGTGACCCAAAATAAATCCTTTCTCTTTGTAAGTTGATGCTCTCAGGTACTTGTTAGGGTGATTAAAGGATTTCAGACATAGACATAAGCTTACTAAACTTATAAAAGTGAATGACTCTAGGGCTGGGGATTTAGTTCAGTGGTTCTGCTGCCTGCCTCGCAAGCGCAAGATCCGGAGTTCAATACCTGGTACCAAAAAAAGAAAAAAAGTGAATGACTAAGTATTGTGTGAAAAGCAGACTCAGGAACAGCAAGGAGACTACTAGTCATCTATTATGTTAAATCATGTGAAAGGTGACAGTGATTTGTACCAACGGGTGAGCAGTGATGGAGGATATTGCTGAGCTATCAGAAATAGGATTTATTGGAGGTAGAATAGAGAAGATTAATTGATGGAGAGTATACGGTGTAGGAATTACACTTGAAGTCAACTACGGTATCATAACTCTTAGATTGAACAAAAGATTAGATTTGCCATTTACAGGTATGATGAAAAATGTGAGAAGAGCCATAAGGATGAGGAATATGGCATTTTGTTTGGACTTGTTAAATATGAGATGCTTGATGAACACAGATGTGAGTGTGTCAAGTGAGTGTTTATGTAGAATAATCTAGAATCCAATGGGAAAGACCAGGCTTGAGACATAAATGTGTAATAAATTAGCATCCAGATGGGAAGTCATGATTGTGAATGATATCAGCTAGGGTAAAAGTGTATATTCAAGGTGTGACTGAGTGCCGATACATCCTGTTATTTAGAAGTCTGTGGGAAGAGGACAGAAGAGCAAGTAGACAAAGAATGAGAAAATGATTTTAGAAGGAAGTGAGACAACAGTAGCCCCAGTAGTCAGGCGAAGAAATGGTGTCAAGGTAGAGGGGATGGCCAAGCCCATCCTAGACTGTGGGTGGTAAGTACAACAGACTCAGAATTAGCTGATGGAGTCAGAAACATGGTCAATGTTGACCTTGCCAAGAGAAGTGGTACTAATGAGATCATATAAAAACTGTTTGGAGGAACTTTGTTATAATTGACAACAGAGACATTAGGCAATAAAGAAGGCAAAGGATTTTCTATTTGTTTGTTTTGGATTTCAGATAGACCTTTCGAATGGTTGTATGATAATGAAATAATTCAGCAGAACTGGAGGAAAACATCAGTCTAGAAGGAGTGTGAGCAAATGCTGGAGGTCTGAGTTGACTGGGAGAGAGGACGGTGGTCCTGAAGGAGTTGCCCCTATATAGGGGCCTCATGTCCCCTTCTTATTGTCAGGAGGAAGCAGAGAATCTGCACACACCAAGAGGTCTTATTTGAAGCAGCGGCAGATGCCACCGCCAAGTGAGAGCAGATGCTCTTGTTAAAAATATGACTCACATTCTAGCCAATATTAATATGTTATAAAAAAGGTAGCTGTGTGTCTGTGTGTTGTTAATGCTTGTGTCATTTTAAGGATACAATTTTTTAAAAATTGTTACTGATCGCATATTAATATTTCAAGTGTGCTTTATAATGCCCTTATAGTTAAGTATACAGATGTCTATATTTTACATAAATAAAATGTATTGGGAAATAATCTCAAAATATATTTTGACATTATTAATAGGGATTCCTTTTTTTTTTTTTTCTTTTGGTACCGGGAATCGAACTGGGGTCCTTGCACTTGTGAGCCAGGCAACAGAACCACTGGGCTAAATCCCCAGCCCAAAGATTGTTTGGTTTTTTTTGGGGGGGGGTACCAGGGATTGAACTTGGGACCTTGCACTTGCGAGGCAGGCAATGGAACCACTGAGCTAAATACCCGACCCTTTAATAGGGATTCTTTATCACAGGAATTTGACAACTGTAGAGTATAAAGTGTGACAGGAGGATGTTTTAGTGAGAGAATTTAGGTTGTTAAAAGAAATAAAAGAATTAAAGATAGTGATCTAACTTCTGATAATTAAGGAAACCAATTTTAAAATCTTTAAGACCTAATCAGGAAATTTCATATAATCTTTTTCAGGTTTGGGAGATATCAGGGTTGAAGAAATGTCATGATAAAATCCCATGAGTATTTTGAAAAGCTTTCTCCTCCAAGGTCAGGTTAAGAACAGAGGAGGGACTACAGAGGAGAGAAGAAAGCAAGAGAGTAAAAAAAGGTGTCAGCCAAGCAGCCTGAGGCTCCTCAGCTGTGTTCTGGTTCCTGTCCATGGCATGGTGAGGTCCCAGGAGTGGCTTGGAGCCCCACCTTCATCCGGTGATCTGCTTAGCACCCCAATTCCACCCCCCCCACTGCCTTATGGCTCTTCTGCTAGCTGGTCCCTCACTACAGAGGCACAGGGGATTGTACTTCACATAGTTGAATGTGATAGATTAATAACTACCACAAATTGTCATTTTCTAGGCTGTGCTTGATGCTACGGTATTGCTGATTGCAACAACTAGCCTAACATGTTGTGATTGAGCTAATGAGTTTTCCTTCCTGGTACAAGGAAAATAAAATAGCCTCAGAGTCGTTAGAGCCTCAAAACCTAAACATAAGCCATACCTGGAAGACACCTCTGAAAAGCAATCATTCCAAAAGGATTTTAAACACAAGCAACAAAGATACCTGCATTAAGCAATTTTGAAATATCAACCCAGGAATTAAACCAAGACAGTACCAAAAACAAAAATGAGAAGACATTTAAGCAAGGCACAAACGCAGGCTTCCATGTCACCAAAAGGAAATTCTGGGGGAAATGAGGTGGAAAAGTCAGATAATCAACCATCTGGACACCCTGAACTTATAGCACAGGAAGTAACAAAGCAGATACATGAGGCTCTAGAAAAATTCAAAGCAGAAATAACCTCCCAGATAAATACAGAGATGGTGAGTAGAGTGAAAGACATGATTAGAGGCTCTAGAGCAGAAACAGACAAGAAAATAGATGAGATAAGAAACATGCTGGAAGCCATGAATGCCCAGCATAAGAAAGAAATGGAAACCATGAAACAGATTCAAACAGATATTCAGAAGATTAAAAACTCCATTGAAAGCATGCAGTGCAGGCTAAGAGAATCTGAAGACAGAATATCAGATATAGAAGACAGGATCACAGTTAAGGACCATGAAAACAGATTTCTTATAGATAGTAAGGGACCATGAGAAATCAATCCAACAGCTTCTAGGTGATGCAAAGAAGAATAACGTAAGACTGATAGGAGTCCATGAAAAAACAGGAGAAAGTACAATTGACATTAAAAAACTGTTCACAGAAGTAATAGTAGAAAACTTCCCAGACAGAGGTGGAGAATTGGACACACAGGTAAGTGAGGCATATAGAACTCCACCCAGCCATGATCAAAAAAAATCTACACCTAGGCATATAATAGTCAAGATCCCAGAAACCCAACAGAAGAACAAAATTCTACAGGAAGTTAGAGAAAAAAAACAAATCACCTACAAAGGAAAGCCCATAAGAATCATGGCAGATTTCTCAACAAAAAACCCTCAAATAAAGGAGAATCTGCAGTTAAGTATTTCAAGCCCTAAAAGAAAATAACTTCCAACCTAGACTGTTGTATCCTGCAAAATTATCTTTCAAAATCAATGGGGAAATTAGATGCCTTCATGACAAAGAACACCTAAGAAATTTCATGAACACCAAACTAGCACTCCAAACAATTTTATGCAATATCCTAGAAAAAGATAATGAATGTCACAACTCCATGAGGGCCAACAGAGAGAAAACACCACGCAAGGTAAGACACTAAAGGAAAAGGGGGAAAAATAAGAAAAGAGCCAACAACAATAAAACAACATGGCAAGAATGAGTCAATATCTCTCAATTATAACTATCAATGTTAATGGTCTCAATTCACCAATCAAAAGAAACAGACTGACAGAATGGATTATGAAGCAAAACCCAGCAATATGATGTATTCAAGAAACATACCTAACTCAAAAGGAAATTCATAGACTGAAAGTAAAAGGATGGGAAACAGTTCTCCACATGACAGAAACCCAGAAAAAAGCAGGGGTAGCAATCTTATTTGCAGACAAAGTCGATTTCAAACCAAAACTAATTAAGAGAGACAAAGATGGTCACTACATCCTTGTGAAGGCAACAATCCAAGAGGAAGAGATGACAATCCTAAA
>NW_004624801.1:1211849-1247213 GCF_000247695.1 Heterocephalus glaber
ATTGAGGCCATACTCTTAAGTGAAATAAATAGGACACACGTGTAAATACCGAATAGTATCTCTAGTGTGAGAAACTGAAAGTGTAAATAATGATGAAAATTATTAAAACGAATAATTGATAATTTGAAATAGGAAAAGATCCAAAGGTGGAGGGGTGGTGGGAGGGGAAGAGGAAAGGGAAGAAGGGAAAGGAAAAATTATGAGAAAGAAAAAAAAATGGAAATGAAATCTATGTAAATAGGGAAGGGTGGTGGGGGTGAAGGGCGCATAGGTAATGGGGAAAAAAATAAGAACTAAGATACTTCATGTTCAGGTACAAACACCCAATGATAAATGTAAATGTGTTGTATACCTAAAATGTACCAATTAATATATAAATTTTAAAAAGAGAGTAAAAAAAATGGTGATGAGGATATGAATATGGGAAATAACACTAACATTTGAGAAGGGAAGGACAGATTAAAAACCGTAGACGATTGTAGTGGTATTTATTAAATTAAGCAATAAGAGACTAATTTGCAGAAATCTGTAGAAGAAGTAGGGCAGAGGGAAATGATTCATTTATTTTTTGATATATTCCATTCAAAATCCCTGTGGCCACTTCTAGTTGTTCTACCAGCAGGCACAACACATCTGGAACCCAGAAGAGAATTCCAGCATAGAAATGTTGGAGTCATGAGTCTCACCTGAGAAATTGCATTCAGACCCTGTGCTGAAGTTGGCAAAGGATCTTCTTATCCACTTTATTCAACATATCCATTAGTAGTAATTTGTGCTTTATTTTTTAAATAACTTACAAAAATGGTGTCTATATATAATGACTTTGATAAAATATGTTAACAATCAATATTATACTGAACCAATTGATATATATTTCAGAGCTTGGCAAAATCTCACTCACCACACACCAGTTATTATGTAGCATTCGGACTAGGAATATTTCTCACATATGGACATTTGTAATCAATTTGATGATAGAAAATACTAACTTTGAATCCCAATTAAGTAAAATCATATCCCCCCCAAAACAAATTCTACTCTTATTATTAGGCCCACATTACCAAATAAACCAATGCACAGAGCTTTTATGATTCTATTTTGTATTTGACCGTATAAAGTCTGTGGAAATTTGCTTTTTCTCTTATTATGTAGCCAATTACACATTGTTCTCAACTTACATCTTGACCAGCAAAGCCAAAAAATTATTCTGACCTACTTAATTAATCTCCATAACCAATGCTTCTCCATTTTATAAGTATCGTACTATTTATCTGTTCATTATTTAACAAATAAAAATTCCATTTTTTTCTATTTTTAACTTTAATATATCTCTTATTTGAACAAAATATTATTGACACATATGCCTTCTAGTTTTCAAAATGGGTTCCTATTTTTCTGTTTTTATGTAATGCATCTTTAGTTGAAAATTAATCTAAAAATTAACATTTAGGTACTTATAACATATGATTAATATTCATCAGTGTGCCAGATATTATTGAAAATAATTTGTATTTTACAAACATGTCTTGTTCTACAATTAGATCAGTCAATTATAATGTTGAACTGTATCATCTACTTTTCAACTCTTCTATGTTTCACTTTTCAAAGAACAGCATATATTTTTGTAAGTAATGTATTTTCTCAAATTCCAGTACATATGTAAATTATCATATTATGCACTTTATGTTCACCATGATTCTTAGTTTGCTTGTCTTTCCTTTTCTTACTCTCTTTAATATTGTTGGAGTCAGGCCATTCTACTCCTTACTTTTTAAAATATGCTCATTCTATTTTTATTCTTCATTGCCTATTCTTAAGTTTTACAAATAATTAATGGAGGGCCAGAGATTTAGCTCAGTGGCACTGCAGCTGCCTCACAAGCGCAAGGTCCTGAGTTTGATCCCTGGTACAAAAAAAAACCCCTAATAATAATAATAATTAATGGACTTTAGTATTTATCTATTGTTAGTATATTTTTAGATTTATAAAGTAACTGAGGAGGTAGTAGAGAGGTCCATGTACCTACCTCACCCTTTCTCACACCCAGTCTTCAGCACAGTCTCTTATTTTCTAAAATTTTGCACTAGTGTGATTCTTTTTTCACAATTAGTAAACCAGCACTGGAATAATACTATTTATAATACTCCATAGCTTACATTCAGGCTCAAATTTCTGTTATAAAATTCTACACATTTTGACAAATGCATCATGACATTTACCCACCTTTACATTTTCATACAAAATAATTTTACTTGTTTTTCCCATTTATCCCTCCCCCCGAATCCTTGACGACCAGTGATCATTTCATTATCTCTATATTTTTTACTTTTTCTGATATGCATTACAGTATGAATTATGTATTTTGTAGCCTTTTCAGAGTGCTTTCATTCACTTAGCAATGTGTGCTTTCTGTACCCTCCTGTCTTTTGGTGCATGATAGTTCTTTTCTTTCTTTTTTTTTTGGCAGAGGGCAGGGGATTGAACTCAGGGATTAGCACTTGCAAGGAAAATGCTGTCCCACAGCCCTCATTACATTCCCCACCCTAGTTAATTTTTTTATTGATGAATAATATTCTGTTGTAAGGATGGAACCTAGTTTTTATATCCTTTTCATTCCATCTAGGCCTATTGTTTTGTGTCACCTGAATCCAGAGCGGGTCTTCCCTCCTCAGTTTGTGGCCAATGTGTCAAATGTCCAGAGACACTTTCTGAACTGCGCTCTACTAATCCACTAGGCTTTTCTTAATCCACTCAAGTTCACACACGCAATTAACAATCACAGCAGTTAAGAACAATTGTAAAAATTCATTTGTTTGTTTGTTTGTTTGTTTGTTATGGCAACGCGGATTGAATTCAATCCCCTAAACCACATCCCAGGTCTTATTTTCATTATTTTTTTTAACTTTGTGACAGGTCCTTGCTAAGTCACTAAGTTCCCCAGGCTGGGCTGGAAATGAGAATCCTCCTGCATCACCCTCCCAGAGTGCTGTAATTATAGGCATGCACCACCACAACCAGCTACATATTTAGATATTTGTACAGACATAATTCACCACTAATTTAGATAAACAATGAGAAGTATGATTGCTGAACCATATAATAAGAGTGGGTTTAGCTTTGATTGAAATATACAAACTGGCTCCCAAAGTGACTGCACTATTTTGCGCTCCTACCAGCAATGAGCGTTTCTGTCACTCCCCACCATCACTAGCATTTCGTAGGGCCAGTTTTCAGGATTTTGTCTATTCTAATACATGTGTTGCTATTTTACTATTGTCCTAATTTGCTGTTTTGTAGTGGCATATGTTGAGGGATTTTTTAATTAAAATATTTGAGGAGGAAAGCACCTTGACTTTACTTATGCATATAAATTCAATTTCTTTTGGGAGAATAATTTCCCTACTTACTGTAGCATCAGACAATGGCATTTCCTGTCTCAACTGTTGGACATACACACACAGTTGATATATGTCTTAGCCGCTTTTCTGTCCCCAGGGGAAAAAAAATCCCACCCACAATTTAAAGGATAAGAGGTTAATTTTGGCTCACAGTTTTCAGTTCCTGGCTGGCTGGCTGTGCAGTAGGAACGACATGGTGGAAGGACATAGAGGAGAAAAGTTGTTCAACCCATGGCAGGCAGGAATCAAAGACAGAAGGGCAGAGTCGAGGACAAGAGTCCGCTCTGTCTCCATCCATGTCCCACCTCCTAACAGCACGTTCACCTAATGAACTCACTGATGCATTATGAGTATAGCACTCCCCACAACCCAGTCAACTTCCAAACACATGAAGCTTTCAGAGGACATTTTTATTTTTTATTTTTGTCTTTTAATTTATTTTTTGGTACCAGGGATCGAACTCAGGACCTTGCGCTTGTGAGGCAGGGGCCGGAACCACTGAGCTAAATCCCCAGCCCAGGGGACATTTTTATCTAAACCATAATACCATATAAATCTGCAAACATACCCCTATATTTTTATTTAAGAAAGATAGAAATTTAAGAACATAGAAAAATCTATACATGGATGGCATTAGTGGCCTTCCTATAATTGGCACAAACTGGAAACAAACCAAAAGGCCTTCAACTCCTGAGTGAATAAATAAACTGTGGTCACCCATACAATGGAATATTCCTCAGAAATTGAAAAAAACATTGTGGCATGGAGGGACGTAGTGAATGTCACATACAGACAGTATGCGGTCTTAGAAGAAGTTGAAAGGAAATTCTGGTGAAAGCAAAATTGAAGAAATGGAGAAATGATCAGTGATTGGAGAGGCTGGAAGTGTGTGGATAGAGGTTGGGCACCAAGAACAGGTCTAGAGAGTTTTTTGAGAACCTGTCAATTTTGTGTTTATTGTTTATGGTACAATGATGTGATTTTTTTTTTTGATGTTTGTCAAATTTTTAAAACCATCTACCAAAAAGAGTAAATTTTACTGTATATAAATTTAAAAGTAAAACAATGCATGCATAAGTATATCACTTCAGAAGGTCAGTATCACATTAAATGTGGTGTTTGAACTTTACATCATTCCTACCTTTCCAGAGAGCATCAAACATTGCTCACTGGGTGAGTCAAGAATTATGGATTAGGGACAGGGATTTAGCTCAGTGGTGCCACCACCTGGTCAGCAAGCTGAAAGTCCTGAGTTCGATCCCCAGCACCAAAAAAAAAAAAAAAAAAAAAAGAATTAAGGATGATCTGGTTTGTAATGGTCATTCTTGTGTCCTAAAAAAACTAATTTTATGTGCCTCAAATCCCTCCCCAAGATGGGTGGCTCCAGTAATTCCTCACTCGCCTTGTCCCATTTCCAGTAACATTAACAACCCAGGTTTTCCTACCTCTGCCCCACCCTAAGGCAAAGACAAGCTCCTGTAAAGACCAGCTTGCTTCTTGGTGAGAATAGGGTGTTTCCACCACCTCTGTATATTGACACTTGCTATGCTTCTGGCCATGAATCACTTGATGACATCCCATTGTTGCTATAAATTTATGAACAAATAAGCTATCCTTCCATTAGGGAACATAAAAAGGTCCATTTTCAGACTCAGTCTGCATGCTGTTTCTGGGTTGCTTGCTGCTTTCAGAGTTTTTACAAGAGAACATCCACTGTTTCTGGCTGGCTCGACTCCAGAGAGCTATGTTAACATTGCCCATTTTCCAAGATATTTGGTGGGAACAGTGCATAATGGAGCCACATTTTCCATCAGGGACCTACACCACGTTTTAGTCTCCATTTCCCAGACAAATTCAACCTACTGTTCTGTGAGTTTCTTCAAAGAAGGTGCACAGTAGCTCGCTTTATTGAATACGGACTCTTCCACTCAGAAAACCAACTGTGTGATAGCAGGGCCTAGAGTTTGCAAATACTAGAGCACATTTCATGGGTACCTTGGGGTTTAACTCTGATTATTTAACTTCCTTAGGGAGAGAGAGACAATGGACTAGGACACTGGAATTGAAAGTGGCATGATCCCAGACAGTGTATCTGCATACAAGGTGGTGAGAAAAGCATGAGTTATACAAATATCAGGCCTCACAGAGGGAAATAGATGGTTAGGTTAGGCATTTGTTTATTTCTTTATTTGAAAAGGAAAATGGTGCTCTAGTGTCCGCAGCCTTGATATTTAGCTCTGTGAATTTTCTTTATGACTTCAATGTCATGAATTTGGTGTAAGATTTCTGCCCCAAGTATGTTCAAGTGACAGTGCACAAGTGGCTGATCAATATTTCATTTTTTCTCAGAAGAAGAGCTAGATATATAGATTGCTTTCCATAGATAAATTTATGTATACATTTTATATAATTTTGGAAAAAATACAAATAAAATTTTGAATTTGTATATTTTAGCTCATTCGGTGTTCACTGACATGTTATCGAGCTCAACCACGGCTTTTTGTTTTGTTTTTCTTTAACCTCTCCTTCCCCAAATTAAATTTTTGGAGTGCAACAAATTTGAGATGGCTATCTTGTTATTTTTATGGTTCTTTGTTTCACCATTTGTGTAAAAAAATGCAATTTGAGTAATGATAAAAAAAATCCTATGCCTTTTCATTTATGATAGGCGCATAGTCTGCTGCATATTTTCTCCTTTTCACATCTCTCTGGGTTGTGTACTGTTATTTTTCCCATTTTGTGGATTATGAAAATCAGCAGCAGATTGGACATGTAATTAATATTTTTCAGCTTATAAGAGAATGATCCTGATTTCAAATATTTGTTTACCTGATTTGGGGGAACATTCTTTAAAAATAATCTCATACTGACACCATTTTACTAAGAATAGTTATATTGATGTATAACTATATTTATAGAGTATTTATTTGGTAAATAAAGGAACTTACTATTGGAGAAAGATGCTGATGTGTAACATTACCCCAGATATGGTTTTAGCTTTGTTTTTGTTTTCAATCATGGATCAGTAATGTAAGACATCTTGCCTAAGAATCAATATAGCAAATCAGAGTTCAAAATAAGTAAAATTTATCCATGGGTTTCAAAAAAATGAATGGTTTGCTATTTCATGGAAATTTTTACCTACTATTCAGATGATGACAAAATTATTTGGACTTCAAAATTAGAATATCAACTTTGGTCAAACTTGAGTCAGTGATAATTTAGGGAAATGTTACCTCAGTCATTGTTCTTGGATATTTAAGAAATTTCTCAGTTAAAACTGAGAAGCCATGGACATATGTTTCAAAGGAACTGCCTGAGTGGACAGCACCCAAAGTTGGCATCTGGTCTCTGTCTCTCAGAGGGAACTCAGGTACACTGACTCAAGGGGAGGAAAATGTTCACTAGCAATCTTGAGACTGACAGAGAAACTAGGAGCAAATGCCAAATTAGAATTAGGGTTATTCCAGGATTGAGAGGCACTGAACAACCAAAAGAGCAGAGACATAAAGATCAACAATAGCTATTGGGTTCTGGGAGCCCAAAGTTCCTGAGCTTCTGAGACAAGTAAAGGCAAAGGTGTGTGTGTGTGTGTGTGGTTTTTAATTTGTTTTCATTAGTGTATGTTTCAGTACATCATGGTTATATTCATTGCGGGAGCTGGTGCCTCTAGACAACACATCTGAATCCTTTTTTGTAAATCCCTTTCCCCTCTCCCTCTTGTCTCTGCCCTCTCCCTCCTCCTTTTCACCCCCTTTCTTGTACCCAAGTTCTGCCTCCCCGTTCTCTATTATCTATCTTTTTTATACTTTGGATTCCTCAATGATTACAACCTTCTCTCAACACTAAAATTTGAAGATCAAGGAAAAAATGGCTGCTTAAATTTTTTTCAGTATTTTTATAATGTTTTTCTCTTTCACTGAGTTGAGATGGTCAAGAAGCCTGTACTCTTTACATGTTGAGCCCTTACTACAAGGTAATTTAAAATCTGTATTTGTCTATTTTATTTCCTGCAAAGTATTCTTCTCTATGTAAATGATTTTGTATTTTTGTTGATATTATGTATTTGCAGCAATAAAATTGTCTTTGAAATCTTCAAGATGATTGTAGATTATGAGAGGCAAAAGTGGGCAATATGTAATATAAAAGTACAGTTTTCACTGCATATAGATCTATGCTTAAACCCATATCTCTCATCTTGTAGTAATGAGAATATGAGCAAAATTCCTTAAATACTCAGGTTTTAGTGTCCGCACTTATAAAAGAAAGATTAAACTCTTCACAGATACTAGTCAGGTTTAAATAAGATGTATCAGATACCCAGTGAGTTCCCTGGTACATATTTGCTTCTCAGTCTATTGGGGGTCATTACTAATAGTCCGCACTTCACCGTGGTGTGTGTGTGTGTGGTGGGAATACTGTTTTCCTTCATGAGCACATTATGAGAAGTATATAAAATCTCATGACACGCAATCCCTTTGTGAACTTGCACTGAAGAAACAGAGGCATTTTACTGCCTTGAAGGTAGTGGTGGTGTATGAGGTTGGGTTGCAAATGGAGCTTCTCCCAACCAAAGAATTGAAGTAGAAATACGTCATCTGTTTCTCATACATACACCGCCATAATTGTCAAGACAAAACAAAATGAAAAAAACCAAAGAAATGAGAGGAGAGAGAAAGAGATGAAAAAGGGAATTATGTCTATATATCAACTTCACACAAAGAATATAAATTTAATGTCCTGTGAACATACACTAATAAAAATACCAAAACCTCCATGAAAATAAAATCAACAACAGCAAATATGAAGAATCCTGGGTAATTTAAATGCATTACAAGTCTCACAAAATTGACAAGTTTACTCAGATTGCCTCTGAAACAAGTAGAAACGCAGTATCCCTAAAATACAATTTGGAGATAAGTATATGAGAGAAATAGTGAATAAAAAAATTACATGGACACAATTGACATTTTAATAAATTTTCAACAGTCCATTTAACCAACAATGGTAAAATGATGCACAGAAATAGGTGGACAGAACATTCAGCTGTGACCATGACAGGAAAGAGTTTAAAGATTAGGAGACACAGTTGTTACAGCAAAGAATGGGAATTCCCAAGGGACAGAGTGGTGGCCTGCTGTCACCCCAGCTGGTAACTTTGCCAGCCCCCAGCCTTCTTTTCCTAGGGCACTGCAATAAAATGTTCAATTCAAAGTATGATAAAATCACAACCATGTTTCTCCTTTGTGCTTTCCATGTGGCCAGGATTCGAAAAGCTGACCTTGCAGTGGTACCACTGAGGGTTTCTGTTTTGCTTTGTATGTGACAATATTATTTTTTATTTTAATTTAATGTACTCTTTAACTGGGATACATATACTTTAAATATAAATGGGGTCCTCTGTGAGAATCTTTTTGTTCAAGTGAAGAATATTCTACAGTATTCTATTACCATAGGAAGCACTATGTAGGTAGACTTCTGAGGCCACGGAAAAATTTTTTGCATCTCATTTTAGATTAAAACTTAATAATGACATGACTATATTGAAATTTAAATTTTAAAAATTTGGCCTATGTGGAGTCTACTAGCTAATTAAAATTTTTTTCCAGACCACTATTTGTTCAATATTGGTTTTGAAAATCCTTCTAAAACAAATCACATCCTCTGATGTCTTGTTAATGCTTGGGATGTTTTTTTAAATTATATGGAGAAATGTTTAAGTACTTTTCAATTTTGCTTTCGTTGAATTCTATTATATTTGAATATTATTATAGTTTTTATCCCTTGCATTGCTTTTCTTTGAATAATTTTAATATTTGTATACATGTGTGTTTAATGAAAGATAATAAAGCTTTTAAAATTATAAAAAGAAATTAATAATGACAGGCAATTCCTGTTAGGTATCTATCCAATTTAATTCAGCACCTTGGGAGGGCTGTTTTTCAGTATTTGTAGACAAAAAAAATGGTCAGAGCACAAGCAATACAAAGCAGCTGTTTCATTGTTCACCAAGTAGCTGCCAGCCTCAATATACCCCCACACTGTGTTTTCTTAGAAGATTCATTTTGGCCTAAATTCTGTTCCAAGTCCCCAGTCTTTTGGCAGGAAAGCCTAATATGCCAACCATCAGCAAGGAAACACAATTATTACTAAAATTGAAGCAGGTACTATTAAATCTTTTCATTTCAATTTGGATTGGAAATGTAAGGTGGACAGTTTAGTATTAATTCAGTCAGTTTCAACTAGATCTAGTTGTGCATTACAACTAATAGCATTAAGACATCACTTATACAACTCCTCCAAAAATAAGTCAAGTATCATAGCATGTCCAAGTAGACATACACTACAAGGGGTTGATTATATTTATATGTTTTCTTGCAAACTCTAGCTGTATTTCTCAAAAAATTTTAGGTGTCAACATATGGTTTCAATTTCACTGGACTATATAGCGTAGCTTTTTCTTAGAGAAAATGATGCCAAACAGGACCTGTAAATGTATCTTGAGCTAGAACTTAACATCCCATCCTTTCCTATAAGTCTTCTTGGCTGATGCCTGCATAACCACCTCAGATGGAAAATCATACCATTACCCAAGTGAAGTTTGCTTAACTGCAAAGGGAAACAGGTTCTCCTTTCTTATGCACACTGGCCTACACTCTAACTAAATTTTGAGTATAGAAATATTGACATTTGACATCTTTAGATGATTGCCTTTATGATCAGCATTGTAGCAATTTAGACTAAAGAAATCAGGCCACTGAACTTAAAAATAGAATATTTTAAGTATAAGAATTGTAAAAAAAATCATTCTAAAACTTCTCCCTACTATTCTGTAGCTCCCAGATAGAAAAAAAAAATGTAAAAGATTACCTTTGCCAGAAATTCTGGATTATGCTGTATTTCCTGGTATAATAAATATTTTTACAAAGTTGCTTATATTTAAGGTACATTTCAAATTCACTATTTGTGCATTTATTTAGTACACATTCAAAAATTCTGTTTGTCATTACTCTGTCCATGTGTGTATATATACAGAACACAATATGCACAGATAGGCAGAGTTTAGAAGAATAAAACTCTAATGTAAATTTAAAGTGTCCGTTTGATATCTGTATGTTTTTGAATACATTATAACCCAAATCCAAATAATGTGTGGGTCCCTTTTAATCCCTTGTACATTCTTGTGGACATTTTCTCAAGTTATAAATTCACAGAGAACCTGGAGTTTGTTTGTGTCGTTGGTTTTGTGTTACATACATTCCTGTACACTATAGCCATCCTGATTGCTGATGGCGATGCAATATGGCTCATGTAAGGAAATATGAACAATATTTTTTTTGTGACATCTATGTAAAGAAGACAATAGTGGTGAGAGAAATAAAGATTTTGTCTTTGACAATTTCACCTGAGTTCTAAATGATTGTCTGGGAGTCATAAACCATCCAGCAGTCCATTAAACTGCACTCCTATATGATTCAAGATTTATATGCTGGGCCTCCTTCACATGATTATTATTTTGGCTCATACCAACAGTGTTTATAAAATATGCAGATAGAAACAGACTAAATACTGAACAATGCCATGCTTCAGTTAGAGTAACATTCATTCAGTACATTTCCTTCATGAACACAGGAAATATGCTCCTAAATGATGAAACTCTACTTGCTTTTATTTACTTAGTACTTTTTCTGATTATAAAAGTAAAAGGTACAATATGAAGAAAAAATTTTTAAAAACACAAGTCAATAAAATAAAATTAAAACATATCTGAATCACTACACTAAGTTGTATGACTGCTAATATTTATGTTCTGGTTCCTATCCTTTTTAAATAAATTTAGCCCACAACCTATATACTTTTGTTAACATATGAAGATGGATAAGGAATATCTTTCCATAGTTTCGCAAACTACACCATGCAGCCAAATTCTCAGCCCATTGACAATTTTGTAAAACTTTAATAACACACAGTCACATCCACGTGTTTGTATATTGCCTATGGTTGTTTAAATTAACAATGGTAGAGTTGAGTAGTTGCCACAAAGACCATGTGACCCAAAAAACCTAAAATATTTCTTTTCTGATGTTTTACTGAAACAGTGTGTTGGGCCAAGGATTTAGCTCAGTGGATCCGGTGCCTGCCTAGCAAGCACAAGATCTCGAGTTTGATCCCTGGTACCAAAATAAAGTGTGTTGACCTCCAAGACTGGTCCCATAGAACTCTCTGTGATAATGGAAATTCCTATATCTGTCCTTTCAAATATGGTAGCTATTTTCCATCCATGACTATTGAGCCTTTAACGTGTGACTAGTGCCACTGAAGGACTTCTAATCTTATTCCATTTTGATTAATTTAAATTTGAATTTATACAGTCATATATAGCCAATGGCCACCCCATTGGAATTATTAAAATTTAGGTGTACCATAGTACAAAGCAAATCCTCTTAACAAGGTTGAGGGTGAAAATGGCTTAAGATGTAGTAGTTTAAGATTTAAGAGCTGACTGTTTTGTAGTCAGCATTATTTTATAATCTCTGTTAATTTAGCTATAAATTGGCAAGGAATCAAACTTCTTTGTTTAACAATGAAAATTACTTAAGGGGCTCACATGAAAGATTAAAAAAAAAATAACTTTTTCCAAGTAAATTCAGAAAGTCATAATTTATGACACTCAAATTTTTACTTTTTATTGTCATCTGCCACTCATAATAGTTATTAGAATAACTGAACCACAACAATAAAAAAATTATCTTTGAGTTTCCCACAAGACAGAAAACTAAAGAAATGTGAAAGTGCTTAGTAATTGTCTTGATTTTACAAGGAAAATACAATTGTTTTCTTAGATTCTGTTACTAATATGACTGGTTATGAGAAATAAAGAACATGCAGATGAATAATAACTTTCTTTTGTCATCAACCGGGCTTGTACAATGACATTCATGACTCCCGAGGTACTTTGACTTAATGGCTCCCTTCCTCCATTAAATATGGAGGAAAGATGAATGGAAAAATGGAAGGAAATGAGGGAGAAAAGGAGACAGCAAGGAAGGAAGGAAGACAGAAAGAAAGAAAGAAAGAAAGAAAGAAAGAAAGAAAGAAAGAAAGAAAGAAAAAGAAAGAGAAAAGAAGCAAGCAGGTGAGAAGGAAGAACGGGAGAGAGGGAGGGAAGGAAAAGGAAGGAAGACAGGGAGGCACAATTTCATTTTATGATTACAATTATACTTTATGATTTCAATTTACAAAATTACATAGATTTCATTTTTTCTGATTTCCTAAGACCTCCAAATATTTTGCAGATCCCTGAAGTTACAGGTCCTGGTACCGTGTCTCCTGTGACAGGAAGTTGGTGGTAGTCACTAGTGAACATGGATTGCCTTTTGGGGATTAGCTGTTATGAGCAGCCCTACAGAGGATCCTCGAGCTGCAAAATCTTTCCTGCTCTGAGTAACTGATTCCCCATGGATAGAATCAAAGGGACTCTTTGAAATGCAAACGTCTCAAAAGGTTACATAACTGATGAAAATGATTTAATTATGATCAATTTTAATTACTACCTAATTGTATCTGGTCACTTCCAGAGAAGGAGAGTGGGAAAGGGGTGGCTCAATCAAGAATGGGCAAACATTAGGGATAGAAAGCTTTAAGATGAACCTGCTGTGTTCATGTTCTTCCTTCTACAAGCGGGAGAACGCATACACAACTTTTTCTCTTGTTCAGCACTTGATGTGCAATTCATATGTGCTAGGAAATCTGTGCAGATGGTGGTCTACAGTCCAGGCACTGAAGCCAGGCTATTCCATCTCAAATCCTGGTTGTCTCACCTCACAGCTGTGTGTCTTGGCCACAGTGACACAGTTAGTAGCACCTATGTTTTTACCTGTGAAACAGATATTAAAGGGCCTAGTCTCCTTTGTTTTTTGTTCAGGTGCTAATGCGTTAAATACCGCTTCATAAGCACTTCCTCTATGGAGCTCCTACTGTCAGTAACCCTCTCTCTGGAGGTAGAAAGCTGAGTGCAGCAAAAGCCTTGCTCCTGGGGAGCGCACATCTACTACATGGGTCTGCTCCATCTCTCACATTCACTGCAGTTGCTGGGAGTAGTTACTTGGGCTAATGGTGAAGAATTCTCAGGTTTTACCCAAGTCTGGGGAAAAAGATAACAGAACACCAGAAGCTGATAAATTATACAGAAAAGACTTCTATATAGCTTAAATTCTGGAGGCAGAGAAGCTCCAGATTGGGTGACTGCACGTGGCAAAGGACTTTTGCTATGCAACAACGTGGTGTGTAACAATGCATGGAGCGAGAAAAGTGTGTATGGGAGTGGCCAGCTGATGTGCATGGGCCAGACCAAAGCAGTGGGGGGACCTTATTTTCAAACAGCTTGTTCCTATGGTGACTCATCTGTTCCCACGAGAGCTGCCTCACTCCTGCAAGAGTTACCCTAGTGTTTCAAGGAAGACATTAATCTATTCATAATGGTGGTGTCCCATGATTTAATCACCTTGCAAAGCCCCACAAGCTCACAATGCTCCACTGAGGAATTAACTCTCAAATTCAGTTTTTGGGACAAACCATGTCTAACCCATACTATGAGCACAGAAGCAGGCATTTTGATCTGCACAGGATGGAATGTAGGAGATACTCTTAGGGTGCTTTAGCACTTGAGTAGAGCAGAAGGTAGGAGTCCTCTGTCACCCTCCTTCTGCTATTATCTCCTGAAGCAGGGTGCAAAACCTCAGACAGTTACTCACACACATTCTCTTCACTTCTCCCCTGAGAGTCTTCAAGTGACTGCTGTCTTGCCCTGTGCTATAGGAAAGAAATGTCATACCGAGACATTAGGAGAAACTGAACAAATATGCCTTGCTATGTTTCCCCCAGTTTCTCACCATTCGGTTATACTTTGATGTACTCCACTTGTACTTCTGCACAACTGTCTTTAAAAATTCACTACTTACGGCCGGGGATTTGTCTCAGTGGTTTCGCCGCCTGCTGCCCAAGTAGAAGGATCTGAGTTCGATCCCCGACACCAAAAAAAAAAAAAAATTTACTACTTCCCCTGGGTCTTTTAGTTTTCATCTTTGAAGTCCATTGTGTCACGTAAACTTACATGAAATTAATTTGTGTGCTTATCTGTTGTTAGTCTGCTTTTTGTTATAGAAGAGTCAGCCATGACCCTGGCAGTGGATAAGGAAAATATATTGCTTTCTCTGCCCAGTACATCATGTTTCCTCCTTGGCCTAATACCATGAAAGAAAAATAAAATCAACATTTTGGTGAATGGTTCTGACAGGTTAATGACGACCCTTAAAATATAAGTACAGGGGGCCGGGGATTTAGCTCAATGGTTTCGCCGCCTGCTGTGCAAGAGCAAGGACCTGAGTTCGATCCCTGGTACCAAAAAAACCCACAAAAAACAAACATAAGTACAGGGCCTGAGGTAAATTGATACTCTTTTTCTAAAGTTTTATCTGTATATTTTCAATGAGAATTCAAATAACAGCTTAATGCATTTTTTACATATTTGTGTCCCAACCAGAGCACTAGTCTCTTGGACTGCACAGAAAGAAATAATGAAATTATAAAAGAATAAGAATTAGGAAGTGGTGATTACCTGTTGGAGGAAGGACTAGCTTTTGTTAACCTCATCTGTTTCTTACTTGGTTCTCTAAAGCCAACCCTGAGGTTCTATTCATACTGCTTATTCCGTGGAAAAATAGTTGACTTTATAATGATGCGGAAGCCTGTTTCTATTTGGTACAATCTGCCACAAGCAAACAGAGGCAAATAAATGCTCTCTAAATGAAGAATGACAAAAATAGCCTAATCCATCAGACCAGCCAATAACAAATGTGGTCTCCAGGTAGCCATTTACAAAATTACTGACAATGCAAATCTTGATCAGAAAAACAAATCTATAAGACACAGTTCTTTAAACTTAGCTCATCCTACATAAATCTGTGAAGTTACCTGGCCTTAAATATATGCACACATGTGCACATCTTTATCAATTTCCACACACACCTCCATATTTCATTTCCGTATACATAAACATCTGCTGGAGCCATAGTGTGCAGAGCCCACTTGAATTATAGCAAAGATTTAGGTATTTGTTTTTCTTTTTTTCCATTGAAACACTAAAAATGGAAAATTTGAACCACAAAACTAATATATATTTAAATGGATTTTGTCCATATATAACTACATAGTCAAATACATAACTTGAAATTTTAAATGTATAATTTAACTACAACAACCATGTTCCTTATTCTAAGTTTACATTTTCTAACTAGTCATCAGCATTAATTTTTACAGGTTAGCAACAATAACAGTAACATTTGTTTTACTCATGAGATAGATATTAGAATTCTACTACATTATAAATTGACTTTTATTAAATTTATTTTAATCAATGAAGAGTAATTTTGGCAAAAGTTTCTGCACATGTAGTAAACTAGACGTGGTCTTAAGAACATTAATTAGCAAGAATAGTTATAAATATAGACCTTTTGGACTTGTGAAGGGAATCTAAGAATGAGGGGAGACAGGAAGGCAGAGGAGAGAAGGGGAAAAATGTGAATCTCTCGTTTGATGTAGGAGAACCAAAGTACAGTATAAAAACAATTCAGTAGATTGCCATTCACATCAGTCTCATTTAAAATTGCTTTCATTGCCTTGCTTCTTGATTTCCAGATTACAGAAATAGCTAAAAAAGCAGGTATGTTGGGGTAGGGTTGAAATTTATGTAATTTTAATCCAAAGTCCTGCATTGTTAATATTTAAATATAGTTCTTTTAAGTAATTTACTCATCTTAGTTTTATGTAATTAATATTACATTGCATACAATTTTCCATGCTGCATTTTAAAATTCTATAGTAATTGCAGTTTCTGATGTCATTAAAATAAATTAACAAGTGGAAATAAATTTTTAAAATAGAACTCTGTGTTCCACAGCAGAAGTTGGCTGACATTTCTAGTAAAAGACCAGATAGTAGGGAGTTTCTTCTTTGTGAGTCACAATGCTTGAGGGCTCCAAAGTAGCATTTTAATTTGGGCAAGGAGGGCATAAACTTTTATAGGACTCAGAAGGTGGCTTCTTCTCCAACCTTTATTTTCTGGAGCAGTTGATAAGGTTGGTTCTTAGAAAGACCCTTCACCCTTTATCTCTGAAAGAGGGTATCAGAAGCATGGGAGAGATGACCTCTCTTTACATGAAAAAGAGTTTCTGTGATTTGTACCCATTGTTTGAGCAATTTGGAATTATCAAGAAGGGTAAGGAAGAAATGCTAAGGGACCACCTGAAGAACAAACATGAAAGCCATGATGGAAAATTCATAGTCACATCGTTTAATAGCAATCTACTATGGATGATTTAGATTAGAGGTATACCTTTACAATAAAGGCACATATTAGCATCTATAGTGCATTTTTGGTTATCATTGTGACAAAAGCATAAATATTGTGCTGGTTTTAATAATATAGAAAACAGTATTGATATGACAGGTTAATGTCATAAATTCAAAACCAACTGATGAATCTGTGATATGAAATTTTCTATCTTCTCTTTTTCCAAAGTAATTAAATAACAGTAACAGAAAAGCCTTCCTAAAACAAACAATGACTACATGACAGGAAACATTTTCCTGTGGTAGAATTGGAACAAGAACATGAGCTCAGCTATAACTTTGATTTTAGAGATGAGGAAATTAAAACTTGGAGATTTTAGGTAATAAGATCATACCCTCAGTGGAACTTATCCCTACTATATTCTTCTCTATTAAGTCACAAAGACTTGATTGTTCATCATAGTGACTTATGAGTACTTAAGTATTTTGATTGATGGGGTTCAGGACATGGTCCCCCAGAATATGGCATTGGAGAAGGCAGCCAAAGCAAGAAGGTCATTCTCAACCTCCCCTTCACCCTTTTTCTCTGAAAGAGGCTATGAGACTCCTTGGAGAGGTGGCCTCCCTATAGCTGAAGGAAAAGAACGTCCTTCTCACAGAAGACACAGGAACCCAGGGAGGCATGAGGCAGCAGATCTTGTTGTGTTTCTCCAGCCACTGCCATCACCATCTGGACACACTTCCACACTTCCGGACACCCTGTCACACTTTCCCGTGACTGTCCTCTCTTCATCAACCCTAGTCATAGTCAAAGTATGCAAGTTTACCTGTTTCTCTGAGGGCAATCTTCATGTCCTTATAAAGATCCTTTTGTCACATAAAAATTTACATTATGTAAGTTTGTTTTGTCTTGGGGGCCTCAGCCAGCCTTTACGATGGGTAAGAAAAAGATATTTCTTTTTTCACTCTTCACAAGATCACATAGGCAGAATCCAATTTCTGGAAAATTTTCAACTTTTAGCAAAATAATTGGCAAACTTGTAGGAAAAAATAACAGTTTCCCAATGTATTTAAAAATTTCTTTAGCAATTTTACTGGTTTTTTAATGTGTCCCACAATATTCCCAAAGAGTAATGTTCAACCTTGTTGAAAAGACCTATCCTTGAGAAAAGATTCATAGGGAGAACTTGAAATCACTGTTTCTTTTTCCCTGCAGGATTAAAAGCAAAACTCTAACATTTCCTTTTAGGTTTGTTAAGAGGAGGGGAGAAAAAATGCACCCACAGGAGTACACTGAGACAACACCATTTGCATATCTTAACAGCCTCCCATGGTGCCCTGCAAGCGGAGCACAGTTGAAGGATATAGAGTTCCTTTTACAAAGCATGACCAGCGGAAATCACCACTGATGTTAATTTGAAACAGAATAAGATAGACACACTGAAGGCCCTTGAGGACGTAGACAAAGAGGGCCTTCTCTTGTTCTGGAGGTGCTGACAGTGTGGGTGAGACTCCATCCTGTGCAGCTGATGTAAGGAATGGCACATCCTTACATCTCAACACCTGGACAGAGCTGGGGAGATCTGAAAAGAAAGTCACACAGACCACAGACCGTTTCTCATAATGACACTGCAAAAACTCCCCAACGGCATCTGCAGCTGGCTCATTTAGGAACTGCACTCTAATTTTTTTTTTTTTTTTTTTTAGAAAGGCTCATTTACCAGTCCAAAGTTAAAGCTGCTTAATAAATCCTTTCTCAGTTCCCACTTGGAGTAGATATAGTTTTGCCTATTGCTATTTCTGGGAGCTCTGAAGCTTTTGGTTGCCAGACATAATAATAGGGTAAATCAACCCATTTTAATCAGGAATGCAGTCTGAGAAGAGAGAAGAATTAGTTCGTAATGAAACCAATTAACCAGCCCTCCCACAACTTCATTTTCTCTTTATTCCCTATTAAAAAACATCATCTCAATCCCTATGTTACATGCAATATATTGGGAAATTCGCACATAAGCATTTAAGACATGGGTCTATCTACCCTTTCAGGAAAATGATTCCACCATTAACTTGTTTATCTTCTGAAATAATTAGATTCTTTGTATCTATTAAAGTACCCATTGATTTCTCAAAACTATGTAGATTAAAATACTGGCTCAGGAAAACAGCAAAATGCTTCGCCTAAGTGGTAAGAGGCTTACTGAGGAAATGGTACAGGGAAGAATGCTTACAATTTTGAGGCAGAATCTGTTTCTTCCTAACATGTAGAGCAGTGACATACAGCCTCTTAAGACATAGGACTGGCACAGGATTAAACACAATGAACATGATGTAAAGGCATCCTGTAAATGTACAGTGCAGACTCATTCATTACAAAATAGCTTATTGTAAGTTCAGATGTGCCCTTTGGAAGCCATCTTAAATTTTTTTGAGAACAATGTGAGATAATAATAAAAAATAGAAAATAGTTCTTTGTGTCATGAATTTTTAGACTACATAATGTATGCACATTAAAAGACTAAATATAAAAGAGAGAGGGAAGAAAGGAGGAAAGGAAGCACTATGCTGGGGGGGGATGGAGAGAGAGAGAGAGAGAGAAAGAGAGGGAGAGACTTCTGACTTTTACCCTGGAAGCACTTGTTTTAGGGTTAAGTGGAGACAGTCATACACAAAAGAGCACCTTTAGCTGGTGTGCAATGTAATTTTTCTTCAAAGAAACAAAACCTCTAAATTGGATTGAAGAATCCTAGAGAACTGATAAACTGATCCAGCTTCACAGGCAGAAAGGAACTTGTACCCAGAAGAATTAGAGAAAAGTCTCAACAAAAAATTCTGTGTACACAAATTGAGGCGATACACTTAAGTGAAATAAATAGGACACACGGGTAAACACTGACTAGTTTCTCTGGTGTGAGAAGCTGAAAGTGTAAATAAGAATCAAAATGTATAATAGATAATGTGAGATAGGAAGAAAAGGTCCAAAAGGGAAGGGGAAGTTGGAGAGGTTGGGGAAAGGAAAGAAGGGAAAGGAATAAATATGAGAAAAAGAAAAAACAGAAAATAATCTTTCTAAATGGGGAAGGGTGGAGGAGTTGAAGGGAGGGTAGGGGAATGGGGAAAAATAAGAACTGAGATACATCATGTAAAATTTGAAGTTCCCAATGATGAATGTCATCACATTGTATACTTAAAATGTACCAATAAATTTAATGAATAAAAGAAAAATTTTGTGTAAAATTTGGACATGGAAAATGATAAAGCATAGACATCTGAGTCTCTATTGTAGGTGATGGAAGGTTGATAAAAGGTAGTTATATGAAGAAGGAACAAGATTTGTCACTAAGAATGGATTGCTTTGCAATGACATTTTTGTGAGTATATGTATATTTCTTCCTAAACACTCAGGCACATTTAGTTTGATATGATGGAAGCAATCTTGAGTGGTAACCCCCATGTTTGCCCCAGAGTAACCCTAGTTTGTTTTTCCTGCATTGTGGCAACCAAACTATATATACATTTTTTAAAAAAGTTCGAGTGGTGAGAGCTTACAACAGGATCCTGGCTCCAAGACTGTGCCTGTCTTTTTGAGATTAAAACAGATACATTGCAGGGCCAGGGGTTTAGCTCAGTGGTTCCACTGCCTGCTGCGCAAGTGCAAGGTCTGCAGTTTGATCCCAGGTACCAAACACAAAAACAACAATAACACCCCCCCATCAGGTACATAATAACTAAGATGAAGTCACTTTCACCCCGGATCTGTTTTTATGCCCCTCTTTCTAATCCAAATTGAGGGAATCCAACTGGTCTTGCTGCCACCTGCGGGCAACTGCGGTGCTGTCAATTCTATCAAATGTTATAAACTAGAGCACCCCCATCTTAGACTCTAGTCCACCCTAGATTGCCCTCCCCCACCCCTTACACAAGAATTACGAGAAATGTCCACTCTATTTAACTTCTGGGAACATAGCTGCAGACCAAAGATAGCTTATCAATAGCCCAGGACTTTCTGTTCCCACACCCTCTTCCCTCCTGCTCTTCTTTCCCTTCAGCAGTCCTTTGGACTCTCCTCTCACACAGCTTAAACTAGCCAATAGCAATAGATTGTAAGCCTTTTTGTTCAGCCAATTAATCTAAAGGATAGCTGCTTCCTATGCCTTAGGGCTTAAAACCCCCTGCTTCCCCTAGCCTGCCAACTCATGCTTGCACCCTTCTGCAGAAGTAAATTTTACACTTTCCCTTGTCAGTCCTCTTGTCTAAGCACATTCTTTTCAGCATTGACAATTTGAGTCTGGGGGCTTATTTCCAACACAGCCAGGATAGCACTTTGACATAAGACCCCTGATAAATTGTACTCTGTGCAACCCTAGATTGGTCTGTTTCTCTTTCTTCAGTCTCACAGCAACTTGGGGCTGGTCCTTATGCACTAGGATTGTGTTGTTGCAGAGGAGCACTGTACTTCAGAAAGTGATACAATTCTAAGGGAGACATCACCACTACCTCCTAAGAGAGCATTATCTCCATTTAACATATATGGATAGAGGCCCTAAACAAAATGACCCTCAGTGCAGTACGTCTAGTAAACAGCAGCTCTCCTGGATTTGACCTCAGGTCTCAAAATTTTCAAAGCCATTTTATTCTGCCTCCAATTATTGTCCTCAAACATGGAGGGATTCCAAAGTGTAGCCAACAATGGAAAATTAAGTAACTAAATAGATGAAGTTTGCTAATGTTACTACCACAGATGTAGTACTGTTCCATGATTTTGTGACAGGTTCTTGCACTTGTTTTTGTTTTTCAAATGACTAAGAAGTACATGTAAGAGTTGCCGAATGGATATCTTCCTTAAAAAGTGTGCTTTGTGTTGGAGAAAAAGATGAAGTGGGTGCTTCAATAAATTGTACATATATGTAAGTCACCTGATGCCTAGTTCTAGCTACGGGGAAAATACCAGTATATTTCCTATATTTTACAATAGGAGACACAGCTCTTCTTTCAAAAGAAATTTCAAGGTCATATTAGGTAAAAGCTAACCTGTACAAGAAAACTGAAGATTGTACTTAATCACAAACAATCAAGTGGTACTTTTATTATGCTATTATCATTATTCTTAATGGAATGATTTCTATAGCTAAGAATAACAAGGAAAAACTTTGGGTTAAAAAACATGGGGGAGAAATAAAGTCACAAAGATTTAGTATTATTAGTACATACTTCAACACATGAACATTTTGGTTAATGATGAAATAATCGGAATAATTCAGTTCAAAGAGCCAAAGAAACAAATTATAAAGAGGGTTATATGAGGGACTGTGGCCGTGGCTGGGAAAAAAATTTTTGATCAAATTAGTATTAGCTAAATGCAGAAGTATTTAATGGCCAAACTAAAAAAACACTAAAAGTGAACATAGCTATTCCTATTATTGTATGGCTTTCAGAGAATCTTTCTGAGCCCAAGATTCACTGATCTTGGATTTTATACAAATCAGAGTTTCTTTAAGGACAAATAGTTTTTTCCCCAACCTAGTTCAAACAGTGAGCAGACATGCAAAACCTACCCTGGTTTGCAGTAATGCTCTACTTATAAGAGATAAAAGGGTGAATTACATGTGTATGGTTTTAATCTTGCTCCATTTTATTTCTTCCTAAAGGGCATTCTTAATGCTGTTTTTTTGCATAAACAAATTTTAAAAGTTGGTAGAGGTTGTAAATGTTCAAAGTATCAAGAGAGAACACCATATCACTACCAGGTTCAGATGTAAAGCTCTGAATTTCCCACATAACTTGGTTGATGGGGAAAGCAAAAGAGGTCCTTAAAAACTCTCAGGAAGACTTAGGTAGCCCCCTTCCACGCATATTCTGAAGCTTTTTCACTGAGTACAGCCAATGCCTCTTGAAATAGTGAAGTAATAACATAAATGATGGAAACCAAACCATGTGGAAAATTCTTAGGACCTTTGTATAACTTAATAGTTTAAATTTATTAATTATGACAAAATAGTTTGGGGGCAGAAAGAAAGAAAATAATCAAAAGGAAAAAGGTGTCAGTAGGCTGTGTGTTGGACAAAGCTTTCCTGCTACATCTGTCCAGCTGAAACCTACACTTAAAATTACTGTTGTGCATAAAATGAAGACAATAACATTTAATTACTTGGCTAAAAGAAAATGCCACAGTATGGGAAAATAAAACTTCACAAAAGAAGGATTAGATGAAAACCGTGGGGTATCACCCACTGCTCCTGTGAGCCCCGACAGGTTTCAAATTGCTTAAGTAGTTAGTAAGGTGACTGTAACATTGGCCAGCAAATGACATAAATCCAGAATTAATTATAAGGACTTAAATAAGCAAAAGGAGAAGGGTGCAGTGGATCCAAGTTTATTGTGAGATGTCGGCACAATGAAATTTTAATCAGTTTGTTTACCTAAGGAAGAATTAATAGAATATCATATTGCGGAAAATACAGTGGTATAGTTAAAGTCACCTGACTTCAGGCTATAATTTAAGTGGATCACTTGTGTCTTAATATTCTTATACAATTTATACAGTCTTTGGTTTTTATCAGACCTGTGTCCAACTGGTCATGTTGACTGAAGTTAAACAATACTTAATGAGATCTCCCAGAAGGACAGAAGGACCCCTTTCATTCTCCATAGAACTGCACATATTCTTCACCTCCACACCTCCTGAAGTGTCATTCTTGCATCTAATTTTAAGGAAGTCACTATTTATAGATCCTGTCTAATTTATGAAGTGATGGGGGCTTCACAGTTAGGTTGATGCCCCTGTGAAGGTCTTCAGATGAGTGGTGAAGCCTTCCATTCACCAATTGACTTTTAACCTTCTCTGGCTGACAAAGCATGATTTATTTTCATGCAAAGGCAATGAACTTAACGTTTGAATATAGCAACGTTGTTGTGTATAGCCTGAGTACATTGCACATGAAAGCCAACTGTTTCCTAGAAATGCAGTATGAATCAAAGTTAATGTTTACACTGAAAAGAAACTCTGGGGCCTTGATATCTAAAGTGGGAATTTGGATGTTTTCTGTACTCTATGTTGGTAATTTCCAAATCAGTTTTTACCTGTGGAATGATTGTTTTAGGTACACATTATACCTACAATAGTGCTAAGCATTGTTTTGCCACCAAAATATATTTCTTCCTGGAGTTTATCTTGAACTTTAGTATAAGTAACAATAAAATAGAAATGAGACAGAATAAAAGAGTTTTGCTTTCTGAGAACAGAATGACATAAGCAGTTATATAGACTATTATTTGATCAAGGATATACTAAACTCTCCAAATCTATCCACCATTGTACTAGATATTCTTTGGTCAAGAATCCAAGATTGCTTGGTATCTTTGTTACTTTTCTCATTGCTGGAACAAAGTATCTGATAACCACAAGTTAAAGGAGGAAAGGTTTATTTCAGCTCACAGTTTGAGGAGGATTCAGTCCATAGTTGGCTGGTTCCAAGGCAAGATGGCACGGCAGAGAAGAAACAGTTAATGACACAAAAGGCAAAAGGTAGCAAGCAGCAAACCTTCCTTTCCCTTTTATCCCATCTAGGTTAGAATCCTATTGGGTGGTGTCACCCACACCCAGGGTGGGCCTTCCCATTATCCACACCCAGATCTATGCTAAACCAATCAGTGGGCTAAGCCAGTTGTCATGCACTCTTAACCCAGTATCACATTCCCATGATCCAGCCACTCCCAAAAGCCCCACCTGAGAAAGTGCATGAGGCTTTCAGGAACATTTCAGGTATAAACCATAACACATAGAATCAGCTTATTCTATTATATTAGTCAGTAGATGTTAGGCATCATTGGAAGTACATTACATAGGTTATATTTTATTTAGTCTTCATGGAAACTATGAAATAGGCATTATTTTATGCAAGTTACACAGACAAAATGAGGCTCTAACAGTCAAACAGCGTGCTGGTAGTGCAACCACGAGGAAGTTGTGCACTATATTAATCAGGTTTGTAAAATGCTCTTATATTTTAAGATGCTTTAACATCTTGGGGACTTGCAGATCCAGGGAGCCACTACCCTTCAGGGGATTTGCTAGCTCCTAGACAGAGAAGACAATTTGCTCAAAAGGACATCTTTGGTATGCAAACCAACCATTTCAGATCTCATACTTGAACCACCTCTTTTATGAAATGTTCACCGGGGAAGCCAATGTTTCCCTTAATGTGAACTACCCCATGGTCACAAGGCAACTAAAAACCGCTTGTCTTCCCAGAGTCTGCTGAAATAACTCAAATTAAGCAGTCCTAATCCTAACCTTGCCTCACCTTTTGCTTCCCATGACCACCATAGGAGAGATTCTGGCCCACCCATGCTTTTCTGCTGTTTCTTCTGCTTCTTGACAAAACCAACTCCTTTCTCCAGTGGCCCTGCATGGTGTGATGTGTCTCTTATCTTGACAGCTGTGAGAAACAGACTATCCCTCAATACCCTTTGTCTCCTGACCTATTGGCTACAACATACCTACATAAAAATAAAATCCTGGATACTTTAAAAAATACACACCCAGGGTTGAGCCCAAGCCTTCTGCATGACGGCATCCTTGTTCGTAAGCCCAATGATGATGACTTTCTCCTGCTCCTCCACCACCATTTCCTCTTCATCCTCTTTCTCTTTCAGCTTCTCCTCCTTCTTTTCATTTAGTTTTAATTTTTAAAACATTCCTGGATTTCACAAAGAAATTTGAAATGAGATCTTGAGCAGCTTCTTCCCCAGGCTTTCCCAGTGTTTACACCTAGTGCAATTAGCACATCATTGAAAAACTAGGAAATCAAGATCGGTACAATGTAGGTAGTTTATTCAGACTGGTGCTTAGGAGTGTGTTTGTGTATGCGATGTGTTTTTCTGTGTAGCTCTGTGCCATTTAATCGTATCCATATCATCTATAAACTCCAGCACAGTGGATATACTCAACTATAGCATGACCTAAGCCTCTCCTGTCTTACCTTTGTAGCAATACCTCCCTAGTTCTGAGCCTGAGGCTTAGGAACCATCAGGTCTGACACTTTTGGAAGTCAACTGCACTGAAAACCAATGTTGCAAGGATACTTGAGCTCACCACAGCAAGAGGCTTAACACAGAACCCTAGGTGTCAGTGTGCACCACGAATTTAGTTAAGAGATGCAGCTGCACCCCAGAGAGCAGTCAGCCTCAATCTACTCTTCAAAGGCCAGTTCTTTCTATGAAACAATAAATTTCCACAACAACATCACAAAGAATAACCATAGGTGCTATGCTGTGTATCCTTATCTTTGAAGTAGTTAGTAAAAGGCACAAACCAAAAAAAGATTCTTACAAAAAGAAACAAACAGAAAATAACACAAACTTTTCTTTACAGTGAACTAAGGTAAACTCTTACTATAAATGAAACAGACTAGCAGCACAATTTATAATAGCTAGGTCCTGGAAACAGTGCATGTATCCATCAACCGATGAATTGATAGGGGAAATGTATTTATACACAGTGGAGTACTATGCTGCCATAAAGAAAGATAAACTTGAGACATTCCTAAATAAATGGAAAGTTGAGTTCTAATAAGTGTGTCCTTAAGCCATCTTATCTGTTTCCAAAGTATTGACCGTATAGCAGAATCATGAGCAAATAAAGAAAATGTTTACTATTTCAAGTCACTAAGTTTTATGATACAGAAATATATAATTAAAACAATATATATCTTGGTGTGTAGTATGCCTTCGATGCTTATTAGTGTTTTCATTAATTTGCTAGCATTCCAAGCTTCTATTTCAGATAAACAGTCATCAATCCTTGCATTTAAATAGGTAAATCACAGCCACATAAATGATATATAGCATAAATATATATGGCATGTGGACCTTCTAGAAAGAAGTTATAAGTTCTCAGATCCATTTCATAGCTCTCTCGCTACCATGCTTTGATTATCACATACTATGGACTATTCTCAGGATCAGATAAAATAACAAGTGTAAAATAACTTTATATTTTATACGGCATTAAACAAATATAGTGTATTCTGAAATGAGTAGTATACGTTTTTGTTGATTAATACATAGGTAAAAAGAAATAGACATTAATTACAGTTGAAAAATATTCATTTTATGACATCATCTCTACTGTAAAAATCTTACAGTATGTTAGGTCTTATACAGGGTTATTCTAATTCCATTAATTTGTGTAGGAATCCATGATTTCTAATAAATCAGATAACTTTATATTAAACACAAATGACTGGTAAAATACAGCTCGTCTCATCATTCAGCATGGTATCATAAAAAATAACTTCATTCTATTTTATAATTTTACTTACAAACACAAGAGAGAAAAGAATCATTAAGCCCCCTTGCCCAAATACTCCCAGCAATGAGTTCCAGGTGTCTTCATTTTTCTTCTTATTTTTTTCTACTAACAAAGGGGAATCTGACTTGACAGCATCTGATACAGAAGCTGACAGGCACTTTCCAATTTTGTTCCTGATGGATTATTGACTCTCTTTCATCATTTACCCTAAATTAAGTGGTGGTTAATGTGTTTACATTTTGCTAGGCCTACAAAAACAAGGTTATAGAAAGCAGAAGATGGAAATAAAAGTTTACAACAAGCTTCCTTCTGCCGCTTTCTTTGCAGCTCAGTGGAAAGTCTGACAGCATTGCACATTCAAGTTTTTCATATTATTAAACTAAAATATATATACACACACATATATGTAATACATGCCAAAAGAAAAAAAAGCAGAATAAGTTCTAGTTGGTGATTTTTTTCTTCATGAGATTCTTCTTTGTGGTCCATAGAAAAAGCATCATAAACTGTGTTCAAACTCTTGTTTTCTTTATGTCCCAAACCTGAACATTTTAAATACTACTTTTCTTGGGATGTGTGCTGCACTAGAAAGACAATGTGGCCAACTTTTCTCATTTCTGTTCCCAGCTGATTTGTCACAGGTTCCCATTACATAGATTGATCATCCTTGGAGTAGATTAAAAGCAAGTCCATGAACATGAATAGAAATGTTTAGTCCCATTTAGTTTGAAATTCATTTCAGAAGAAAAACATGAAAAATACCAAGAATAGGTGAATAAAGAAAGACAGTAAGAAAATCCTTAAAAGGCTGCTACACATATGCCATTTGGGGACTTCCTGACTCTTGGGCTTCCCCCCTTAGAGTCCTTTCTCCTCTGTATGGAATTCTTCTGCCAAATTAAGCAGTTGAAAATTGTTTCTGTTTGGAATTTGGGCCGCTGCCATTTAAAGTGTCTCTGAGGGAACTGAAGGTTAAAGTCTATTTTTTTCCAATTTATGGTGATTGTAAAGCTGAACTTGTAATGGAAGAGAAGAGGTTTTAAAAGATTTGACTCTGAATTAGAAAGTTTCAAATTCATTGCTCCTGGTGTTTTGAGAATAGTTAATGATAGAGTACTCAATAAGCAATTTACCTGTGCTACCTTATGTTAATCAAGCCAACTTCTGAATATATCAATTGCATCACATTACACGAGCTAAATAGTGAAATATTTATATGAGTTTGACTTCAACCAAAAGACATTGGCCAGCACTTGCTTATATATGGTTGCTAAAGAAAGACAAGAATCATTGACTAATTAATAAAGTTTCCACTTTTAAACTTTATTTTTGTAGATGTAAGCTTCACTACTAAAAAATAGTTTCTTCAAAGATGTCAGAAAAATAAGTGTCTCAAATGACTTTTTAAGTGAGGAAATACAGTAGCGAAATTTAAAAAAGGAAATACTTAAATCGCAACAATATTCTATTTATAGACCTACAAGGCTAATAGATTCATATAAACCAGTGGTGGTGAACCTATGGCATGGATGTCAAGGGGCTGTTTGTATCATTGAAAGTTCTAAAAGGTTTGCCATCACTGAATTATAAATATTGATCTTGTAAATATTTGTCTTATATTTTAGATTTATACTTAAGGGTATTCTAGATCTGTCTTTGATTATATGCTCACTAGTTTCTAAGTTCTTGTACACACAATATTATGTACAGTATATCAATACAGAGTCTAGATATGACCATTTGGCAAATAAATAGTCAAAATTCAGTTAGGTATTTTTAATGTAATGAAACTATTTGGAGAACCAAACCAAATTTTGAACCGAAAAAACTATTGTGTTTTCTTATAAAAAAAAACTTTCAAAGTAAATTTTACTGGTTTTCTGATCTTACAAATTTTGGCTATGAAGTCTGTTCCATCCCTATGATTTTCAAAAAGCAAACACTGAAACAAACAAAAAACCTATTCACTGGTATTTTATTCAATCCCATTTGTATTTTTATTTTCTGCCACTTAAATTATTGTTTCATCTGGAAGTTAACTTTAAGAAACTTAAGTTTTATTCCTATTTGAATCAAGTTTCCTAATTATATGATCAAATAAAACATTTTCTCAGTATTTCAAAACATCACCTTTAGAATGAACTGTACCGAAGACTTCTCTTGCCACACCACGGAGTTTTACCATCCTATATTACAGTCATTGCTGCAGCAAGCAGCTGACTATAACTGACTGGACTACAACTTGCCTTTGTTAAAAATTTAAATTCTCCCTTTCAGTCCTAGCACTTTTCCTGTCACAGTTCTAAGGAGTTTGGTGAGACCACTCAGCTAATATGGTGCCTGCACAATTCTGGAAATGCAAGTGAATTTATATCCTTGATCAAGGTAGCCAGTGGCTGATGGGACTTAGCAGACTGAGCTTGCTGACCCTCAGCAGTGAAGATCTCCTCTACATGGTCCTCCATGTCCGAAGTGGAACAAAGCCCTGTCACCCATTGGACCATCAGTCACACAAGGCATCCTCAGACCAGCCTTCTTTTCTCACTTACTTCATTCTTCCAATCTATTTGCTTTTATTCTTCTGAATGATTCCCTACGCCTAAGAAATTATGTAGATCCAGGCATTTCTCACAGATTAATTTTGAACTAAGGACAAAGTAAGAAATCATTTTTTAAATCACTACACGTATGTAGTACATAATGTTTATGTTCCTTGTGTGTTGGTACACATACATAACACATCTCGATTCCTTTCCTATCCCCTTTTCCTCCACCCCTTTATCCATGTCTTAATCCCTTATTTTGGTTCATACATATTTGCAATACATAATGTTTACATTCCTTGTGTATAGCTGGTACATGGACATGACACATATTAATTCCTTTTTCTATCTCCCATCCCTTCCCCCTACTTCTATCTCTTGATCTCCTTCCACTTTGAGAAAGATCTACCTCCCTTTTTCCTATTTTCTATCTTTTATTCTTACTTTATTTATTCTTTATTTTATGTCTTGGTTCTATTCTATTGAGTTAATTCCATGCCATTAACCTACCATCGTATGTATGTATGTATGTATGTATGTATGTATGTATGTATGTATTTATCTTTAGAGTTTTTTGAGACAGGGTCTCGCTATACAGTTTACACTGGACTTGAAATCACTATGTGGACCAGGCTGACCTCAAACTCAGTGCGTTCGTCCTGCCTCAGCTTCCCAAGTTCTGGGATTTCAGGTTTGCACCAGCACATCTGGCTAATGTTTTTTTTCTTTTTGGTTAAAACCTAGGGTCTTAGGCATGCTAGGCAAGTGCTGTATCACTGAGCTATTTCCACAAGCCCTTTTTTCTATTTTTAATACCTAGAAAGAAAATTTTATCTATGCTATTCTTCGTTTTCAAACAACTCTTTATTTTTTTCCAGTTAACTTTGAGCTATTTAAGTAATTTCAAATGAAATCCTATTAATTTTTCAAATTAGGAATAAATTGGAGGCTTTTAGCCAGTTTCACATACTTCCAATTACCATCTGTGTCAACTCATGTGGTTTTTACAAAGCTCCAACATCTCCTTTAATAAAATGAGCAAAATGATCCCTTCTTCATCAGGTTAATATGAATAGCAATATCCCCACACCTTCACACACACAAGCACATACAATGACTGACATAGAGTAGACATGAGCATTCAAGCCATAGTTTGTGCATATGCTGATATCTGTGTTATACTACATGCTCTAATCTAGAAACATACTATTTCATTAATGGAAGTAAACTTCATGTTTTGTAGTAAAACGATATTTTTCTGATTTGTCATGGCCTTCTTTTACCAAAATTTTGGAGGAAATCATTTTAATTTTATTTTCCAACTAACTAAAACTAATAATTTATGTTTATTACTCCTTCATGGGAGGAATTGTGCTGCCTGCTTTACATATGCTTTATCAATGCCTTCTTACAACTGTTTGACATAAGTACTACTAGCTTCATTTTACAGATAAATAAACAGACACTGAGAGGTTAAACATATTCCTCCAGCAAGCAAGTAACTTATCCCAGATTCAATATAAGGCTAACTACAGTTTTTAAGAAAGTAATTGATGTTTGTACACTGTTTTTCCAACTAGCCACTACGTGTTAGCCCTAAATATTTCTTGTTGGTTCTCATTAAAAAAACAAAGTCAGGATAATTCCAGTTGCATCTTCCTTTCTAATGCTTATGTTATAAAAATAACATATTTCTTATGTTATAAAGATAACATATTTTTAAAATAAAAACATCTTTGGTGAATCAAAGCAACAATTTTAAAGCTCAAGTTTTAAATTGTTACCGTACTAAAAGAGAAATGTCCTTAGGCCAGAGTGTACTGTACATTTACAAATCTAAAATATTTTGGTAAGTTGGCTTGCCAATCACTAACACCTAGAAGTTTCTCATCATTTAAAAAAATAAGATACAACTGCCACCATATAATTGTCCCACGCTTAGCATGTGGGCATTCTCTGGTCCTTGGTTTGTAAAGGCAAATTCTGAGATACCCAGGAGCAGATGACGAGAAAGGTGTTCAGAGCTCCGGTTAACCAGCCTTCCCACTAAGGATGCCACATCTGGCCAATGCCGACCAGATGCCTCACACAACCCTAAAGACTGGAAACTGGCATCCAACTTCTTCAGTGAGCAGTGTAACTTTCAAAGGGTACATGGCTGAAAGAGGACTGAAGTGTTCCCATATATCCTTCAGCTTCTGCTTCTTTTCAATACAGACTGGAATATGGCACTGAAGACTTTATATACCGAAAACCCAAGGCAGTACACCAGTAGGACTGTTCTTCCAATGAGCCAAGGAGAGTAAAAAACAGCAGCCAAATGCAAGAGAAGGAGATTTGCCCCCAGATGCAAACCAAAGGGAGAAAGAAATGACATCAGCAAGTGGAGATCCCAGTAAGTCATCAAAGTGGTGCTGTGGTTTCACCGTCGGATGGTTTTTCCTGATGGTCACCCTTGAGTTGATTGATCTAGGGAACCTGCATGCTTGTTCTATGTCTCTGTCTTTGTGGAGTTCCAGGGTATTTCCTTGAAGTCCTTTCTCAAACTTGTAAAAGTGTTTCCACAACAATGAGAAAATGAAATGTGTTTATGTAGATTTTTTCCTTTTTCCCCTTTTCCATTAGTATATGTTTATGATACACAATAAATACATCTGTTGTGGGGAGCTGATATATGTGTATCATATCTTGATTCTTTTTCAACCCCTTCCTCTCCTTTACTTTATGTAGAATTTTTAGGTTGGAGAAATAGTTGTTCTTCTTGCACTAAATTTTGTCAAGTGACAAGAGACAAGAATAGTATCATAGGAACTACTGTGTATTAAAAAACACATATAGATAATGCTAGCTTGTACACATATCTGTGAGTGTATATAGTCTTCTGGTAGAAGAGAGTACTACCCTAGTGTCATGATGGTCAGTGTATCATTTGCAAACCTTGAAATAAAGTATAAAAAGCCAATATTAGCCTACATGTCTATAGTCTATGATAAAAGAATCTTAGACTTGCAAAGAAATGTATGTAATAATTGCTCACAGTCCACATATAACATAGAGCAATATTGGGTCTATCCACTTGATATTTTTACTGCAAACTCTGAGAATAAGAACTGTACTTTATTAAAGTGAAAGTAGATTATCTGACTACATATTTAAATAAAATATCCATTTTATTCTTTCTCAAAAATAGAGGGCTGAACTATTTTTGGAAAGGACAATGCTCCTCTGAGAGATCACAAAAACCAGCATGATCATTTTGGGAGGAAAAAGGACCAGGAAGATGGAGGGGAGACGACCAGGCATGTAGTAAGGAGAGGGCCCTGTGATGCGTACACACAGGTCAGAGATGGAAAGTATGTGGCCTTGTGATTTTTACAAAGGAAATGATTTTTAAATGAAGCGAAGTATAGAAGAGGCAGGTGTTGGTTTAAGAGCTGACAGAACGCCCAAATTAAATAGCATTCCATTAGTCTTTTAAATGCACTGGTTCAATAAATGAATGTTTTTAAAATATAGACATCAAATTAAGTGGGCTACCAAGGCTGACAGTTGAAGAACCACTAATCTTCGGAGGGGCATTTCTTTCCTTTTAAGGTTCTGGAACAGATCTCGACCTGGTTAGTGTGTGCATATACACATGTACATGTGTGGTGTGCACACTCAGACACACTCTCAGATGCACACCTAGAATATTAAAAGGATCTGCATTCAGCAATGCACTAATGATCAGAGCTCACTTAAGCCAAGGCGAGGAAAGTGAACTCAAGGCTGAGAACAGAGACTCAGCGGGGATGAGAGATGCTGAGTGTCCCCACCACATCCCGCCGCCCTCCATCTGTGGTTTCTCTCCTGGGCCTCCCTGCAGAGCTGGTTACCTGCGGAAATGGCCAGGCCCAGCCCTGAGCACCAGGCCGGCTCCTAGAGTCCCCACGTAGCCGAGCGGAGCCTGAGGGTTGATCCCTTCGCCCCTATACACAGCCTTCCTTTCACCACCTTTCCTTTATACAAAGACTGGCTTATCCCGATTTTTTTCCCCTGTTGCCTTTGCAATGAAAGGCTCTCCACGCGCAGCCTAATAAAATTCTATGCCTACCCCACCCCCTCCCCAAAATCCCTGCCAAAAAAAAGAGAGAGGGGGAGACTTAAACCTGGAACTCATTTAGCTAAAGGGACTTTAGTTAACAAGAAAGTTACCCATCATGAACTGCAGGTAACACCTTCCGTGATTCTAAATCCATTACCTGGAGACTTAGACCAGGCTGAGTTTGATTTTATGAACTGTGAGCTTGCGATGTTGAAAGTCTGCAAATTGGACATAAATTGGACGCAAAAGACTTGAGGAGCCGAGTGATTTTCATTCTAATGGTGTAAGGCGCTTTGGCTCCAACCAAGAGGTTCCTGTATTCTGGAGCAGAGACAGGGATGGAGGCCCTGTCTACAAGATCTTAGTCCAGAAGCCCCCACCCCACACTGATTTGACTCTAACTCACTCAGCTCCCTCTACAACAGTCATATGTTTAGTGGATTGCTCCAAATTGCACTGAAGTGTTTGGCCAAGGAAAGTTCTAAGGTGCATGCCCAAGCGTGTGTGCACACACGTACACACACACAAACCCCAGCCTAAGGTCTGTAACACAGAATGGGATTTCTCCTACTTACTGTCCCCACCGTTAACAGTGCCCTCCGTTTCTCTGCTGACTCCTTGGAATTCTTTTATAATTTTCTTTTAGAGAGGATGGCTGATGTCACGAATAGTTCAATGACCAGCTTCCCAAAGTTAAGGAACTCAAAGACTCACACCTCAGGGGAACCATCTCTTCTCAATTTAATTAAGCAATAAATTAGTATTCACTTTGAGAATGGTTCCAAGTATGCTCCAGATATGAGGATCTAGGGAAAGGCTAAGGGTGAAGAAGCGACCCGTGTGGAAGTGGCCAGACCTGAGCGGACACTAGAATACTCCTGAGTTGCTTTTCCCTGGCAGCAGCTTATTAGACAGGTTGTGGCAGATTGACGCTACTCTCACTGCTATTTATGTGAGACTTAATGGACAAGTCCAGATGCTCAGGGCTTTGAGCATTTCACTATTTAGCCCAGGCTGGCCTTGAATTCTTGACCATCTTCCTGCCTCAGCCTTCGGAGTGCTGGGATTATAGCGACCAGCCAGGGGACAGTGAGGAGCTCTGCTGCATGCCCCGCCCATGTCCTGTCCCCCCCAGCAACCAGCCAAGCTGCACAAGCACCTGCAGCACCCCACCCACCCACCCTCGCCTCTGGCCTCCTGACTGTGCCAGTACCTGGTTCCACACTACAGACGTACAAGGGGTCATAAAGGCCATTGTCCTGAGCTCCAGAAGATAGAGCGGAAGTGAACAGCAGAAAGAGGGCCTCTCAAGTTCCTTGATGAAAACTGAAGCCCACTGGAAAAGTAAAGAGAATCTCTGCAATAAAGGCTCACCATACCACCGTACTTGGTAAGTTGGAGGGACCATCACCTCCCACCAGAACCTGTACTATCTTCAGGGGAAGGGCAACTGGAACCTGCACTAGAACCTTGCAGAGTTCAACCCTGTAGGAGGACAGGGAGCTCAACTTGGGACTTGCAGCCAGAAATCTGCCTGAATCTCAAGGGTCTGCTACCAGCTTGCTGAGATCCATTGACTTACCTCTGCATACTGCTGCCCATGTTGTTTATTGTGACAGAAGAGACATATCCTGAAGGAGGCCCTTCATTTTTATTTTTTATTCATTTTCAAAATTATTA
>NW_004624801.1:1256791-1274561 GCF_000247695.1 Heterocephalus glaber
CTGGTCATTCGAGAGATGCAGATGAAAACAACACTGAGATTCCACCTCACCCCAGAAAGAATGGCTGCTATCAAGAAATCAACTAATAACAAATGTTGGCGGGGTTGTGTGGAGAAAGGAACCCTTCTCCATTGCTAGTGGGAGTGCAGACTGGTGCAACCACTGTGGAAATCAGTATGGAGATACCTCAAAGAACTAGGAGTAGAAGTCCCATTTGACCCAGCTATTCCCTTTCTGGTATCTTCCCAGAAGAATTAAAAGAATCATAGCACAGGGATATATGTGCACCCATGTTTATAGCAGCAGTTTGTAATAGGTAAAGCTTGGAAACAGCCCAAGTGCCCATCAACAGGAAACTTAATAAAGAAGATGTGGTGGTTTTATTTTTTTTTTTGAAACTTGTCGTTTTTATTTGGATAACAAGATGTGGTTCTTTTATAAAATGGAGTACTACTCAGCCACAAAGAAAGACAAACTAGAGACATTTATAGCTAAATGGATGTATATTGTGGCCATACTCTTAAGTGAAATAAATAGGACACACATGTGTAAATACTGAATAGTTTCTCTAGTTTGAGAACCTGAAAGTGTAAGTAAGGATTAAAATGATTAAAATGATTAATGCACAATTTGAAATAGGAAGAAAAGGTCCAAAGGGGTAGGGGAAGTGGGAGAGGTAGGGGAAAGGAAAGAAGCGAAAGGAAAAGTTATGAGAAAAGGAAAAAAATGGAACAGTCTTTGTAAATAGGGAGGGGTGGAGGGGGTGAAGGGAGGACAGAGAATAGGGAAAAAAAAAGAACCAAGATACATCATGTACAGGTACAAGGACCCAATGATAAGTGTAAATGCATTGTGTACCTCAAATGTACCAATGAAAGAATTTAAGGGAAAAAAAGAATCTGGAAAGGTATATATATATGTATCATAACTCACATATAAAACCAGGTACAACAGATTCATAATGAACATGAAATAAGAAAATAGAGAGGAAGGAAAGATAAAAATCCTACTGAGGAGATAAAAAACAGCTGTGAAAATCTGTGTTTAAAAAAAGATTGAAAATCAGCATCAAATAGATCATGGTGCCACTTGAGGGTGTGGCCCGGTTTCCTGTGCACAGGGAACAGAGGGAGACAGATGAAAGGCTGAAATGGCCCTCTGTCCAATTCCCAATGCCAAGCTGGAAGGTGAGGTTCAGTAGATATGCAATAGCACAAATGTATGAAATACTTTAAACACTGAAAGTCACCATAGACTCTGGTGAAATTTTCTCAAATCCATAATTGTATCATCCATGTCATTGTCTTCAATGCCTAAATTATACTTCATATAATGGCATAATGTGCAATTTTTTTTAAAGAACTAGGTCAAGTGATTTTTAAAAAACTGAATGTAAAGCAGTTGTAAATCAAAGAAATTTACTAAACAGTTTTAAAAGCAAATCAAAACTGTTTTAAAATGAATATAAAACAGTCACAGTTGTATAAAATGAGTATAGTATATTATTATTAAAAAATCAAACAGAAAATCTTCATGGATTGAAATACATCAACTCTTGGATAGTAATTAATTATGAAGAAGTAGAAGAGAAAAGACATAGATGCAATACTTTTTTCTTAAAATAATAAAAAATGTTAGTTTCCCATTACTCTAACAAGTACCTGAGCTAAATCAAGTCTATTTTGGCCCATGGTTTCAGAGGGTTTGGTTCATGGTTGCTTGTTCCAGTTGCTTTGGGACTCTGGCAAAAGAGTATATCAAGTGGGGGAAGCTGCTCATCTCACTGCAAAGAGAAAAAGAGGGGGGAGACAAAAAGAGAAAAAAGGAGGGAGCTGTTCCCACTGACCTAATCTCTTTTCACTAGGCCCCCCACGGCTGGTAACTGAGTCTTTAATACATTGAAGCCCACTTTGGGGGACATTCACCATCCACACTACAGCAAAGACTAAAATTGGAACCTGAAGTACACACACCAAAACTTAAAAACTCTTTTATCTGAGTGGTTTGTAATTTTATAACAAAAATGCTGCTCTCTCTCTCCTGCCACCTCCTCACATAATACTTGAGCTCCATCTACAGCTTCCTGAGCATTTCTCAGAGTGCTTCACACAACTCAAGTTTAATCTATGTTGCTAGTGGTGTCCCCTGTGTACAATCAGCTCCAAGGGGGAACAAAGGCTGCTTCACTGCGCCTCCCTGCACACTTTGCAAGGTGGCGGAGAGGGGCTTGTTTCCCGTACAACCTGTGGCTCTCTGAATGCCATCCCAGCACCTTGTGTCCTGGTGTTTCCTTTGCTTTCTGGTTAATTTCTTCAAAGAAAAACTGCCCTGTGGAACTTTCACACCTCTCTGCATGAGTTTCCATCTATACAGGGAAGCATATTTTATTTCCAAAGTTCTTCATGGATTATAGAGAGACGTGGGCAAGGGGCCCTTATCATGTTATACCCAGTTTGCAGGATACAAAAGTGGTGATTATTTTGCCCTTAGAGTATACAGTGGTTTTAGTAAAATATTTCTTCTATCTTTATCTCGGTAGGATTCTTCTAAATGATGACATTAAGTTCGAAGGCTGACGGCTAATCTTAGAATCATCTTTCACCTCTGACTACTCAGACTTTTTACTTGATCAAGTTTTATAATTTTTTTTTCCATTCAAGATGAGTTTCTCCTAAAAGATCCCCTACGTTCTTTTGGTGATCATTTTCTCGTCGTACCTACCCACTGGTTTAAAAGACATGCCCAGACAGAGTGGAAGCTCAGGTTGAATTCTTTACCATACCGGGAAGTTTGCTCTGGCAGAAGCATGTGGGGCAGTCTGGAAACAGGAATAGGCTGGAGTCAGGGAGACTGGTGAAGAAGGAACTTACTACACTCATACAAGCAAATTTGTATTTCCACATTCAATCACACATAGCTGTTTTCTTTCATAATGGATTGTGAGTGCTTTACAACAAATTCATAATTTCTATAGATGTTTCGATGGTATTCTGGCTAGTTCTTCAAGTCTGAAAACCAATGTATTAAAAAATTGAATCTTTGTATAAATATCTCATTTGGTCAACTGTAGGATACACTCCAGCAAGTAGACATAGTTAAAATCTTTCAAACTTTCTCTGCCTAATCTGTGCCTAATACCATAAAACAAAACTCTTGGGAAGATGACACAAGGATGAGGAAGAAAGAAGAAAAAGATACTTAATTTTGCAAATATTCTAAATATTAACTTTCATCATGCCTTTACATAGTGAACACACCCGTTTTTTTCCCCTTAACTACTGTTTATAGAAGCAGCTGAGCAAAAGCAAACAAAGAAAAATAGCTATGGGATATATTTAGAATCACTCAGTAGGCCATCTTCTCTCAACCCCTTTTTTTTTTCTCTTGAGTTTTAAAAACAAAATACTTTCAGGTCTCCTACACCGAGTCTCATTGATCTTAAATAATTAGTGACTTGATTCAAGTAAAGATGAAAACAAGATAAGAAATTAATGAAATTTCAATATTTCTCATGAAGTAGAGAAACAAATTTCATTTGTTCTGTTCCCCTTATTATGAGAACTAAAGATGTGAGATGAAATTTATACTTTTTTTAAAACTCATTTACGGATGAGTTAGGTTTCTATAATTTTGAGGCTCACAGATTTCTGCCTGTAGATTTTGGAACTTAGAGTGTAGCAGGCAAGAAAATAAATCAACTACTGAATAGAATATAGCATAGCATATATCTGAAAGGTCTCTGCATTTTGTTGAGTGGCAAAAATTCAATCTTGGCTGGGCAGGGCAACAAGAACAAACTTTTATTCAGGGTATTCATGTTCAAATACTCAAATAGGAAAGATAGGAATGGGCAAAGAGGAGCATGTGCTTATTTCCAGTCTTGGGTATATTTATGTGGATAGCACAAACCAAATATCACTAGGCGTTATATCAACTAATTGCTATCGAGCAGAATATGAGAAAATGCTTTTTCTAATGCTGTAAATTACTGTCATCACTGCTGATACAAAAACAACAGATATTTCAAAATGGTTGCCCCAAACCATATAGCATTGTGATATTATCTTAAGGAAGGGACCTGTATTCAGTGAATCTTTTCTTCTAAGCTTTACAGAAATGAAAGAATTTCATCCACCTGGGACAAGAAAAACCTTCATTCTTTTTTCCCCTTGAATTTGAAATAGCCAGGTCCATCAGTAAAGGTGAATTACTGCTGACATCTTCACTGTAAGGGAAGATAAATCAACTTTAGCAACAATATTATTCATTTGAATGTGTGTGTGTGTGTGTGTGTGTGTGTGTGTGTGTGTGTGTGTCCCAAATGCAGTTAGAAGCAAAAGTATACCAGGAGCCACACAGGATTCTATAGTTCATTTATAACCTTACCAGAAGGGAGCTGCTCCCTTCTCTCTTCTCTCCTTCACAAAATAAGGTTGTGCTTTATTTTTACATAAGATCATTTTAAGGAATGAACTGTTGTTGGAAATCAGCATTATAAATAATTTAATTAAATTTCTTCATAAGGACTGGATAATTGTCTAAACAATTTCCAGCTAAAATAATGATAGCAAAATAGAGTCTTCGGCTCCAGGGTGTAAACTGAGTCTCAGTGGTGGCATTGGAAGGCAATTATTTTCCCCTGCTTTTTTATTTATATTTACTGGACCCTCCTATGGCAGGAAAAGCCTGAGGACAAAGTTTTGAATGACTAGATGTGGTGGCATGGAAAGTACCTTTTATCTATTTATTTTTCTTCTGGGATCTTACAAGGGCATTTAAATAAAGGGAAATTTATTAGTTAGCAGCAATTGTTGTTGCCTTAGCTGCATCGTAGTCTCTTGATATGTATATATGGATTTTTCATCACCTAAAAATGCTAGGGGCTCACTTTCATGAATATAATGTGTATTTGATTGAGATCTTATTGGGATTTTATCATCATATTCTAATCTATACTTTCTGGCTGAATTAAGACAAAAGCACTTATAAAATATGAATGTGTGTTAAAAAAAAGAAAACGTTATTTTTCTGACTCCATGCTCTCTTTTCCATTCATACAATTTGTTCGCTGTAAGCAATCTGAAAGTGCTGTGTAATTTTTAATTTATAGTTCTAGAGAACAGAATATGGTAGTGTAATAGTATTCACAGTAGGCTAGTACAGGAAGGGCAAGGCACTACATGGCCTCCAATGAGTGGGACATAAGACCACTCAGGTGTAGAAAAGCTTTCTCTTAAACTATACAGTTTCACAAGTAGGACTTATATTCTTTGTGCACTTACAGGGGTGTAGCAGCCAGCCACACGCTCAGTCGTATTTGGACTGACTGTCCAGTGAAATGTGAATGAAACTAGAGTTTGTACAGAATTTATGAGGGAGAGCTATGGAAAGATCCCTAAAAGCACAGCCCTGAATGTGGAGAATGCACTGAAAAAATTCAATCATAGAACCTGCTCAGGTGCCACGTTTAACATTCTGATGGCCATCACACTTTGCGAACTTGCTCAGTGTCTGTAATAACGCACCTGTGAGCTCTCTACTCTGCCCTCCTAAGTCCTATTTCCGCTTTTTGACTGCTCAGCCTACCTCTCATTACTACCGAGTTACTTCATCTCACAATCACTACCAATAAGACATTTTTCACTTTTTTCTGATTAAAATGTAGCTACACAATTTAAATATAATTACATGATTTATATGTAATTTTGAGTGAAAAGTCCCTAACATACTGTTTTCAAAGATACCAAGAGTGGCTTGAAACATCTATGTGCATATAAGTCTTGTGGACACCACATGCTTTTTATGCGTCATACACATTGCTGTCTTTCAAAATATCTTTCAAATTAATGCTGTATTTTGAGCATTTTCCCATAAACATTATTTCTATAACACAGATTTTAGTATGACTATTATTTAATTTAACTAAGTAGGTATAGTTTTGACATTTCAAATTTTTGGTTGGTGTGACTTATAATTTTTTAGAACATGTGGTTATGCATCGCTGCTTTTATTTCCTAAACTGTGTATCACATAATGTAAGTTGCAAGATCAAGTGAACATTTGTAAGGTCTTTGATGAACAGTACAAAACCGCTCTCCAGAAATACTTTGTGCATTTTACCCCTACGTGCACATCCTCTTCTTTCTAACATAGTGATGTTGATTTTTTTTAAGTACCTTGGATATTTTGTTATAAAACCCATAAAGAGCTCTGCACAGTGGGGCAAACCTGTCACTCAGAAGGCTGAGGCCAGCCTGAGCAATTTGGAGAGTCCCTGTGTTGTGGTTTGGAATACCATGCCAAAACACTTGTGCTCAGTGGCAGGGCATTGGGAGGGGGTGCTTGGATCCTCCTCTGAGCACTGGACTCATGAGCTGATTCATCACTGGTCAGTTCACTGGTCAGTGGTAGGGAGTGATGGGCCACTGAAGGTGTGCCCGGGAGGGTTTATCTCCTGCAGTTCCTCCCCTCTGTCTCTGCTTCCTGGCTGCCATTACACAAGCAGCGTTCCCCTACCCGGGCTCTTCCACCATTTCTGCCTTAGAGCCACCCACAACGGAAAACATAAGCCAAATTAAACCTCTTCTTTTTTACATTATGAATGCCAAGGATTGTGTTCCAGTGACAAGGAAAGTGGGTAAGACGCCCTGTCTCAAAGTAAAATGTGTTGAGGGTATAGCTCAATAGGAGTGTGCTTGCTCAGCATGTGTGAGATCCTGGGTTCAATCCCTAGTTCAGGATAAAAAAGAAGAGAAAACCTACAAGAATGTAGAAACACATGTGTGTCTACTCTCAGGTGTTTTTCAATTCACTATTAGATGATTTCTGGGAATAGCACCCTGGTGCACATCTCCTCCGGGACTGAAGCTTGGTATTTTCATTCACTAGGTATCTATTTCTAACTTCTAAAACAGAAAAGTGTGTTGAACTATTTTTATTTCTCATGGCAGCAGGGCACTTGGGTTCACAGGAAGTAGTGTGAAGAATCACTCTACAAGGAATGTTAGGATTGTAGGAGGAACAGAAGACAATGGAGAGGGAAATGCTTTTGGAAAAATTGAAAGATTCTAGGCACAGGATAATGTTCAATGTGTGAACAGCTTTGTAGTTGGAGTCAGATTGACAGTAGGAACTGTGGCACTTGAGAGGAACTTCTTTCCAACTATAGAAAAGAATATTGAAGCCTAATTTGTCAAACTGCCATGTACTTAATAAAGACTGCAAACTGTCATCTTTACCACACTTACCTCACATTTCCTAATTTATAAAATAGAACATTAAAATAATAATGGTCATAAAACCATCAAAGTTGAAATTTTTCTTACTGCAAATAACCAAGGTCAAAGCTAGCATGGTAGAACACAGAAGTGTTCTCAGTATTCTTAGCCACGTATGAAGAGGACTGATGCACTCATGATACAATGTGAAGGAAAATTTCCAGCCTTAGATGTTGACACACCTGGATTTGAGTATCACCCTTGAGACTTCATGAATCCCTTAATTTCTCTGAGCTTCAGTTTTTCAATATATTAGAAATGTATTTCATATGTCTTACCTTTCTAATTTAATTTTCAAGGATTCAGATGGACAGTATATATAAAAGGCAGAATGGAGAATAAAATATTCAACAAATTGCATTTATTAGAGTTGAGTGTAAAACTATAGAGAAATACTGAATAGGACTATATAGTCAGAGTTCCTTAACAGCACTCAACAAATCTCAGGTTTTAAGATCATGCCTGGAGTCATCACATAGCACAATAAATAGTTAATTCATTTAATTTGATCCAAATCCCCAATAGTGATTACAGATATACTTCACTGAGCTGAGCCTTGGGATTTCAGAGACTAAAGAGTTCACTGGGTTACCTTGTGAGTCAGTTTTTCTAAGACAAATGGTAATTAGCATGTATCTAATAACTGCCCAAAGACTGAGAAACATTTCCACTTCTAGTCATTTATATCATACTCAAATTAATAATCAAGTATTAGTCCCCAGTCTTCCTGCTTTCTATGGTTAACACACCCAATCATTTGCCTTTCCTCACGTAGAACCTACTCCATGTATTTGTCCATTTTTACTGACAGTCACTAGATTTTGCCAACATGATTGTGACTTTGGTTCTGAAGACTTGTATGTACAAGATGCATGGCTCACTGCTATTAAGAATTGTAGAATTTGTAATCATCTGGAGTAGATTCCTGGAATTAAAGATTATGTATGAGCATTTTTCTTCTGAAGTCATATTCACATTTTCATTGGTTTAGCAAATCATGGACTTTGTAGAAACAAATGGGATATTTACCTAAGGTTAAACTTTCAAGTAGAAAAAAAGCCAAAATAAGTATGTCTAGCCCTCAGGAAAGTAAGTGTGAAAGAGCAAGGTTTGCACAAGACTGCTTTTCTTCAGGTCGGTGGTTTAGAAAAAACAATCTCAGAAATGGTATCAATAATTCCTTGTATAGAAATGAGAAAAGCTAAGCACAAAGGCAAAATTAGAAGGGTGACATTTCCCTATTAGACTTCATTATATGAATCATTAAATTATTTGAAGAACTAAAAATAAAGATTCACACATCATATCATCACCATCATATTAAAATAAAAGCCACCAAAACCGAAAAAAAAAACATTTGAGAATGATTCTCTGTAAAATTAACTATACCATCTGTTCACAACACCTCCATTTTTCTCTCCATCAGTGCAAATTACTGATATTTGACTGTATAAAGTTCAAGTGGGGTTGGTTCAAGAACTTCCCTTTCTTGAACACATGAATGGATGAAGGCAAAGTGCAATGGACAACGGCAAAAAAGACAGGACATTCCTGCCTTTCAGTCTGTGACAGAGACACTTTGCATTAGAGAAGACAAAGAGAACATTGCCATTTTAATTTTCTTATTATAAAAGATATCTAGATGGGAGAATTTGTCCATTTCTCTTTAAGAATTGGTTCAATTATTTTAATACTGAAACATGTTGGATAAATTTATTTAGCAAATTTTTGAACTCAGTTTATTTTCTTTTTACAGTATGTCTTTAGTGGGAGAAATTGAACAGAAAAAGGAAAGGAAACTTAGAAAGTACACATTTGAGCAGCTAACAGAGTTAACACACTAGACCCTTTGATAGATGGGGAGTAGAGTTCATTCGAAGCCAAGTGCCCTAGAAATAAAATGAGAAACATTATGGTATTTCCGTTGAGATGTTGGTTTCTAATTAATTTAGGAAGAACCATTAACATTATATGAGAAAACAATGAAATTACCCCACAGCATTTCAGTTCTCCTGTGGAAACACATCCAAGATAAATGCTATCCCTTGATACAGCACCATCAGTTACATTTCTAAGATTTCCTTGGCTCCTTGTCCTACATTGCCAACATCAGCTGCTAAAGAAACTCTTCAGTGAGACCACACAGGTACTGCCACAGGAAAAACAACTGTGTGCCCAGGGAGCATTTTCCAGCCAGTTCATTGAATGTATTCACATTTTTCTCATATTAGCCAAGAGATGTTTAGAATAGTATCCATAGCATAAAGATTTCTTCCAGTATTGTAAGCACATTTTTCTGATGACATTGCATCCTGATCTCAGTCTCTCTTAGTCTCTGTATCTCTTGCTCTGTCTCTCCTTGTCTCTCCACTTCTCTACCTACCTATCTTTATGTTAAATCAGTCCTCTCTCCCTGGTTGGAAGTGAAATATTTCTGTAAACCAACCAACAGACTTGCATGAGTTTCAGTATGGATCTGAGCTCATTTATCTTTACAAGGACATCGAAAGAAATTGAGTCAAGTGTGGTGGCACACACCTATAATCCCAGCTTTCAGAGGCTGAGGCAGGAGGATCTAGGTGAGTTTGAGGACAGCTTGAACTACAAGTGAGTAGGAGGCCAGCCTGAATTGCATAGATAGACCCACTCTCAAAAACCAAAACCAAAATAAATAAATAAATCATGTATTAGCACTGACTGTATTCTACTATTCTATCATTTAATAACAATGCCATTTAAATAAATCATCTAATAATACTATTATTTGTTTTTTACAGAGATGTGAATTAGGAGAACATATTTTTCATAGATAGGATTATGCCAAAAAAGAGCAAGCTCATGTATTAAACATACAGATATCTTTCTCTATCTGAAAACAAAATATATAAAGATATTCCCTAGTAACAGAATTCTCAGATATAATTAGTGCAGAACAGACAGGAAAAATAACCACAGTGAAAGAAATGATGCTGGTAATGCTATTTTATGATCTCACCTTACACTCTCAGTATTATGCTAAGACCCAGAAAAGTGGAACTTTGACGCTGGGTCCTCAGCTGCAGGATCTTCACACTTTGGAGTAATTTAGAAGGATCCTGTCATATGCTCTAAATGGGGAATCTTCTGGCCCCCAGTCCCTCTTTTTCTGAAGGCATATTATAGTCCTCCCTCCAACTACAAAGTTGAACTATTATTCTTATGTTCTCATGTGGACCTCGGTGTGAGAGTCACTGAATCCAGGAGGGTAAATTAGCAGTGGATATTTTGCACCTGAATTACTGTTCTCCTTTCAGTTCTCTGCTTAGTATCACTCTTGATAACATTAATACATATAAGGATGTTTTGTCCAACAGTTTATGTGTCCCTTTCCTACCTTAAATCCTCAGGTGATTCTTCACTCATCTCACTATGAGGTCCATTATGAGGTCATTATGAGGTCCATCATCTCACTGTGAGGAGTTATGTGACTCCATTGACTTATGTGGTCACACTCAAGACTTTGTCATTACTAATAACTATGGCAATTCTAAAATCTTACTTTCAAATACCACTGTCTTTATCTATTAACCTTCCAGTTCATTTGCTGTGGTTTCCCACACTGGGATCCCTCCCTCAGCTCCAGGAATTCACTAATCCATACATACCTCAATCCATTGAAAGCATTGCTTCAATTATTTGTAAAAGGTTTTTTCCACCTAAATAATCTTCCTTTCTAGCAAATATATGACAACACACGATCTAGTACTAGATCCATTCCCTTGCACACACCTTTAACTTTTATGCCCCACCCGTCAACTCCCTTGATCTGAGGATCTGAATACCCTTCAAGTAACGCATATGATAAAATGTCTCAGTTACTTTTCTCATTGGTGAAACAAAATACCCAACACCCAGAGTTAAAGAAGAAAAGGTTTATTTAGCTCAGTTTGTAGAGGTTTCAGTCCATAACCAGCTACCTCCACAGCAGGGTGGCATCACAGAGGAGAAACAGTTCATGGTGGGCAGAAGGTAGCAAAGCAAGCAAAGACCTTACCAGCTTTTTTCTGCTCCTTTTATATTCTATCCAGACTACCGGGATTAGGGTGCTTGCAAATCAATCAGTGGAATTATTTAGTAATCAACCACCCTTAATCCTAGCACCCTAAATCCTAGGATTGTACCATGAGTCAATCCTAGTGTCAAACACTCTAGATCCAGCCACCTCTGAAAAAGCTCCACATGTGACTACATGAGGCTTTGGGGGCACATCTAGACACAACCTATAATATACAGTCATGATCATAAAACACAGATAAGCCCCCAATGCTCCCAGAAAATGTTAGCATTTTAACTTAATAATTTTCTTTCCTAAAGATGATATCTACTGAATCTCTTCTGAAACTTTGTTCTACAGCCATACCAACCTGAATGAGCCTGATCTCATCTTCTGAAACTTTCAGCACCTTCATTCTTCTCTCTCAGTAAAGTCTAGACTCCTACTTCATAAAGAAAATAGATCAAATCTTGTAAGAGCTGGAGTATTTACTGCAGCCTCATCTATGAAATTAGTTGACTATATTATATGTGACTGCTCTCAGTATAAAACCTACAAACACTTCTTGCTTAAGACCATTTGTATGTTAGGGATCCATTTCCCCTACCCTTCTTAGGCATTAACTTCTAGGACTTCCTTTTTTCTCTTCTGTTTCAATCTTTTCTTATTCTAATTGTTCATTCCAAAACGTATTCTGATTTTCCTTACATCACCCATCTTTAAAAACAATTCCCTAGATTCAAGACCACCTTCAGTTATATTCCATTTCTCCAATCACTTTGTTAGCAACAGTTTTCAAGAGGTATCTATAATCTTTGCTGTTATCTGAGCTACCAATTTGTCCTCAGATAATTCCAATAGGGCTGCACTCCATAGAATTTTCTCATGTAAAGGTTACTAACAACAATCGTTATGAAAGAAAATGTCCAAGTCTTCTTTGTTTTAAATCACCTGTCATCGTCTGTTCACAAAGCAGGCCAATCTTTCTCTCTTGAGAAAGATTGTTTCATCCTGTTTCCTAGGATGTTTTTTCAAGAACAACATCCATCTGCCTTGATTTCCCACTTTTTCTTATTGTTCGTTCTTCCTCTCTTTTACTTCCTTTTCCTCCCTAACCAGATCTCAAAATATTAGAATATCATACAGCTTCATCCTCAGATTCCTCTTTTCTTCAGCTTTATATAATTTTCAGGTTTTATTTATTCTCCTAGTTTAAAATAATTAAATTTAAATGCTTTAAAATATAGAACTCTATTTTTGGACTTCCTCTCTTTTTCAGACTTATATAATAATATTTGGGAGATTTTATTTATTGTCCTGGTTTTAGATACTATAAAGAATTTTAATATTTTTCATTACTTCTGAGGTCAGTAATTATTTATCTGACTTCTGATTTGAGAGGATACTGAATAGCCGTCTCAGAAAAATGTGATAAAAAAGAGTACATATTTCCCCCCAGAAAACTTTTTCCAAAGTTTTGATATTTTAGTAAGCAATATCACCACCACTTTTCCAAGTACAAGGTCAGAGTCATCTCTTTCCTGGGTTATTCTGGTTAATTTTTCCAGTCTTATACCTCTACGTTTCCCAGAGTTACCTTCTGTAGTATTCTCTCCATATAGCAGAAAAAAAAAAAGAAACATTTTCTCTTCTCCCAAATTGGGGATTTTCTCCTCCTCCTTTCCTCTGCTTAAAACCTAATTACAACCAGATTATGTGATGATGTTACCCTCAGAGAGGATTACCAGACACTGTAGACTAAACTGCCCTGCTTGTCTGAGCTCTGCTGTCTCAGTCCTTCCTCTGTCCTGACGCATCTGCTGTAATGCTTCCCTTCTGTCTCAGACTTGGCATATGCCTTTGTTGTCTCAGGACTTTGAATCTGCTGTACCTCTGCTTGGGATGCTTTCTTCACTGTAATTTCCTTGACTTTTTGTTTATCCCCACTGAGTTCCCCAATTGTAAGTACTGATGCCTTACTTGACACCTTAGCTAAAATGGCCACCTGATCTCCATCTCATGACCCTGTTTTGTTTTGTTTCTTCTTTGCAGTCCTTATCAATAACTGGAGTTATCTTATTCATTTTGTGTTCATTTTTAGGATCTTCTTTTATACCCAAGTGAAAGACAAGCTTTCAGAATATTTTGTCCACAGTTGTATCCCAAAACCTAGTAAGAAAATTGCTATTCTGATTAAAAATCCATTAAATCTGCTCACTAGATGAATTGTCCCCATGGACATTAAGATACAAACTGCTGAACACCCTTAAGAATTAGAACAAGCTTTAATGCATTCTCACCAGCTGATTATAGAAGTTAGTCAGAGCACGCCAGCCCATGGTCTCTGAAAACTTTCCCTAGACCAACATAGGTATCTCTAGCTCTCCCAGCAGCATAGATCAGGTCACCCACTGGGACAGGCTGCTGGAGTCCACCCAAAGCCTCTGGGTTTCTTTCATTCACAGGGAGTAACAATGGTGTTCACATCTGTAGAGGACCTCAGTGCCTTCGGGGACTTTGGAAACCAACTGGGTCATATGAAAGACTCCTCTGTCCCACCTTTCCTGAGTGTCAATCTTTAATTTAGAAGAAAAGAAAATTACAGCTCTTTTATTTGGCTGTATTAAAATTTATGGGGCAGAGTGGTTTCCAGGCGGCTGCTCCAGCCGGGCACTGCTCTGATGATGTATGCCTGGGACATGTCACCAGTGTAGCCGGGCTCTGATGATCCATTGCGGCAACAAGTCATTTGTCATACATCACTGGCTCGACAGCCGCCCCCATCTGGGCCTCTCTGGACACTCCAGCAGGGCGTCCTGGCTCCAAACAAGCTCCCTGTTCCTTCAGTCTCAGGACTATTGCATTCACTGTATATTTCTTACTGCTAGAAGGAGAGAAGGAAAACTAGTAGCAAATTCTATGGGGTATCTTAAAACTTTTAAAAGTAAAGGTGTGTACACTCTGATGCCATAAGATACTAACAAGTGATGAATTCAGGAAAGTGCCTTTATGCTTTTAGGATATCGCACTGATACATAAAGACAAGGACATTGTTTAGCATTCATCCTAAGAGTTTTGCATGTGTTAACTAATTTAATCCACTAACTGTGCTATGTTGAAGATTATTATTATCACTCATTTCATAGATGGTGGCCCAGGAAGGTTAATCTGCCTTTTGTCACCCAGCTCATTAAGTAGCAAAAGTAGGATTTAGACCAAAGCAGCTAAAAACTGAAATTTTTGCTCTCAATCACTACGATGTGTTGCATAGATTTTCCTATATGACTCATAGAGGGGTTATTTTCTTTCCATAAACATCTTTTTATTACACTTGGTTTATCTGAATCAAGATTAAACCTAGCCCACACATTGCATTGTTTGTTCTGAAGAAGTGTCTCTTCAGTCACTTTTTCACTGTCATTTTTGTTTGTTTGTTTGTTTGTTTGTTTGGTAGGTTGGTTAGCTGGTTTTTTTGAGACAGGGTCTCACTATGTAGTTCAGGCTTGCTTTGAACTCTCTGTGTAGCCCAGGCTGGCCTCAAATTCACACAGATCCTTCTGCCTTGGCCTCCCAAGTCCTGGGATTACAGGTCCATTACCATTTTATCTTTTTTTAAACCAAAACATTTATTGGTATATTTTAGATATACATAATTATAACATTCACCATAACGACTTTGTACCTGTACGTGATATAGCTTGCTTCTTCTTTTATTCCCGTTGCCACTCTCAATTTTAACTCCTCTTCCCCTCATTTACAAAAGCTTTGTTTCCAATTTTTCATTCCATTCTCTCTTTTTTGTGTCTCTTCTTCCCTTTCCCTCCTCCTCCTTCGCTTGTTCCCCTTCTCATTTAAACAGTTTCTTCCCATTTTCCAAAATCTATTATACATATTGGTTCTTATTTCCACTTTCAATTTCTCACACCAGAGAAACAATGTTATCTTTAAACATATATGTCCAATTTATTTCACCTTAAATGTCAAGGTGCATCCATTTAGCTAGAAATGCCTCAAGTTTAGCTTTCTTTATGACAGAGTGCTACATTATTGTGTAAAAAAACCACATCTTCTTGATGCAGTCATCAATTGATGGACATTTGGGCTGTTTCCAAGAGTTAGCTATTATAAATTGTGTCATTATAAATATGGGTTTGCATATATTGCTGTGGTATGATGCTTTTAATTCTTTCAGGAAGATACCAAGAAGACGAATATCTGGGTAGAATGGAACCTCTAGTTTCAGATTTTGAGAAATATCCACACTGATTTCCACAGTGGTTGCACCAGTCTATACTCCCATCAACAGGGGAGAAGAGTTCCTTTTTTCCCACAGCCCCACCAGCGTTTGTTATTGGCTGATTTTTTTTATAACAGATATATTTTCTGGAGTGAAGTGGAATTTCAATGTTGTTTTAATTCACATTTCTCTAGTGACCAGTAATGTTGAACATTTTTAATATATTCATTTGCTATTTCTACTTCTTCATCTGAGAAGTGTCTGTTCATTTCAGATGCCCATTTTTGGATTGGGTCTTTAAATTTGGGTGATTTGGTTTTTTGAGTTCTTTGTATATTCTAGATATGGGTCCTTTAGGGAACAGCTGGCAAAAATTTTTTCCCACACTGTGAGTTGTCTCTTCACTCTGTTGATGGTTTCTTTTGCTGTCCAAAAGCTTTTAAATAAGATGAGATCCCAGTTGTTCGTTGTGATAGTTCCTGTGTGATCGGGTTTTTGTCCATTTAGTATGATGTTGGCTGTTAGTTCGTCATAGATGGCTTTATCAGATTGAGATAAAGTTCATCAATTCCAATTTTCTATACGATTTTTATTGTGGATGGCTGTTGGACTTTGTCAAATACTTTTTCTGCATCTATTGAGATGATCATATGGTTTTTGTCATTGGCTCTGTTTATATGGTGTATTACATTTATTGATTTCTGTGTGACTAACCATCCTTGTATCCCTGGGATGAATCCTACTTGGTCAGGGTGTGTAACTTTCTTGATGATTTGCTGCATTCTGTTTCCAGTGACTTATTGAGGATTTTTACAACTGTGTTCATTAGGGAGATGGGTCTGTAGTTCTCTTTTTTGGTTGGATCCTTCTCTGGTTTTGGTATCAGGGCATTGTTTGCTTCCAGAAATGAATTTGGGAGTATTGCTTTCCTTTCAATTTTATTAAAGAGTTTGAGAAATGGTGGCATTAGATCCTCTCTAAATTTCTTGTAGAATTTAGCAGTAAATTCATCAGGGCCTGGACTTTTCTTTGTTGATAGACTTTAAATTACATCTTCAATTTCATTAACTAATATTGATTTATTTAGAATTTTTATGTCTACTTGATTCAGCTGTGGTAATTTATAGGTTTCTAGGAATCTGTCCATTTCTTCTGTGTTTTCCTTCTTATTAGAATGCAGGTTCTCAAAGTAGGTATTGATGATCTTCTGGATTTCTGCTGGATCTGTTGTGATTTCACCCTTTTCATTGCTAATTGCATGGATTTGAGTTCTTATATTGATGTCTGTCTTCCAAGATGAAATGAACACAGAGACATTGTTCAGGCATTTTATTCATTTTTATAATTTACATGTAACTGATAATGCTATCATTAATGATGTCATCTAACAATTGTATGGTGGAGTCTAGGGAATGTACTAGGTGTTTTGCTTACTTTAATTTGGTCTCCCAATCTTGCCATCATTGTTGTATCTTTTCGTTGTGTTTTGTTTGTTTTATTTTAAATCTAGGAATGAAGAAGTGCATAAAAATGTGTGGAAAAGGTTTACAAAACAAGTCACTTGACAAGAACCCACAGAGGGAAGACCAAGTGATCAGGGGAAGCTATAAACTGCAAAAGTGAGTGGGATCAATCCCTGGTACCAGAAAAAATAAATAAATAAAAAAGTGAGTAGGTAACCAGGAATAATTTCTATAGCATAGTTGAAATGCTGTTCTAAATAAATTAACCTTGTTAAATTCTATTCAAATGTCATTAAAACAGAATCTTCAAAGTCTGCATTTTGTTCCAAATGAAAATTAAAATTTATGGAGAAATATTTTTATGTACTTATATCCTTAATAATTTTCAGCATTTTTTACAATAGAGTCCATCTTTCCGTACTAAAAATAAAAGGGGGTGATAAAAAAGAAAACAATTTCATTAATTATTATAGTTCAAAAAATATAAATAAACCCCTTCAAATAAGATGGAGATGACCTGAGAGTGGAGATTATAGGAATAAGGACATATTTTTCTATTGTTGATAATTTCACTGCTTTAAACAATAGTGACAGAATGTATTTCCAAATTAGACAAGAAAGGGTTTGAATACATAACTGCTTTTCTTCCTTGGAAACACCAGTTCTCTTTTTCAGTTGAGTCTTTCTCTGCTTTGGAGATCAAGGTGATTCTTGCTTCCAGGAATGAATTTGGGAGTATTGCTTCCCTTTCAATTTCATT